>BDDC01000339.1:0-13166 GCA_001662425.1 Chlamydomonas sphaeroides
GCAAGCGTAACATAAACCACGGTACGCGGCGGGGTAGTCATCCCTCGCCTTCCCATAGCACGGGCTCATCTCCCGTGCAATGTACAGAGTCTGGGCGATACCTTCCTTCAGGTCGTACGAGGTGGCGGTGCGGGGACACCGCGGGGTATAGTGCAAGTACTGGTATGCCGTCTACAGCGGTAAAAGGCTCTCGGCTGTTGCATGGGCGGTCAAACGAGCGAGAAGAGGGAGAAGTGCGACGGCGATGGGGGAAAACTGTTTATGGCGGTATAGGCCTATGTGCATTACATTGCATAGTTGATCAGGGAACTTGTCTTCGGCCATACGAATCATCTTTTCACGGGTTGCACGCCTGCCTGCGCGTCTGACAATTAACACACGCGTGACGCGTCGCGAGCATGTTCTCTCCCTGCAGCCTCACGTGACCACGATATCGAAATGGACGTTGAAAAGCAATTAGCTAGGTCAAAGGAGTCGCTGATGAACAGCACAGCTGTTGCGACTGGGCTGTTCTTGGCTGGCTTCCTCGCGGGCCTGGCCGTAGCGCCACAGCTCTTGCCTCACTACACATGGCACGGGGCCGTGACGACGCGGATGGCGATAGCGACGCCGTGCCCCGCTGCGCCCCCTTGCCTACGCGACGCGCCATCCCAGCTAGACAGTGTTGCCGCCAGCCTCGTTACCCCTGCATCTTCTGCGACAACACCAGCAGTGTCTCTAAGCGAAGCATCCGGCACAACACAGGCTCATCACGAGGACGCGACCCCCGCAAGGCCCCATGCCGCCGCTGCCGCGGCCGCGGCCGGCAGCACCGGCGTGCGCATCGCCGTCCTGACGGTGGCCATCAAGCCACAAGAAGGATCACTCACCGCTTCACAGACGCACGTCACGTGAGCGCCGCCGTCCGTCTAGCGTGCTGTGCCCCCTACGGCGCCCGACCGGATTATATGCCGCCCGCCTCCATCCGTCCGCCGACCATAACACAAGGGATTACGGCTTTGAGGGCCGAGCGCTGGATGCCGCCGTGCGCCGCTGCCCCGCAGACCCAAAGCCATAATCGACAATTTCACCAACAAGTTCAAGTACGCCTTCCACCACGGCTACGGTGAGCCTTACCTACCCTTACTGCTCCCTCCCGGCCAGCCGCCCCCCCAGCTGCCCACAGCAGTCACCTTCGTCGGGCGCCCTGCGCCGCCACGCGCCTTCCCGGCACCGGCGGCCCCATGCAATCGGTCGCTGGCGCCGCTCGCTGGCGCCCCTCGCCAGTCGCTGGCGCCGATGTCATCGGCCGCCGCGGCCGCGGCTCTGAGGACACCGCGAGCGCCCTACCCTGCTGCTCATCCCCGCCCGCCGTTGGTAGAGCGTTGCCCTGCTGCCGGGTACCGGCAGGGGCTGCAGCACCGCCCACCCACCAGCTGAACAGCAGCGCCGCAGCCTCCTCCCAAGCTTCACCGTGCCCGGCCTCCCTGTCCCCCTTCCCCCTCCCCTCCCCCAGACTTCCTGCCCGCCATGCACAGCTTCAACGACACAGACCTGCCCCCCTCCTGGGCCAAGGCGAGCTGCCAGAGTGACGCCAGCTGCGGGCGCGGGGGCCCCTTCTGGGGCCGCAATCCGCACAGCGCCGCCGTCTGCCCCTGCTCGCCAGGGGCCTCCGAGCGCCATCCCCCGCTTGAACTTACAACACCCTCCCCTCTGCCTCTGTCGCCCCGGCCTTTCCTCTCCACCGCCCCAACCCCAGCTGCCCGCCATCAAGCGCTACCTTTACCACTACGACTGGTAGGTGCTGGGCGGCCAAGTCGCTTAGACAACTTTACTACGTTTTCATTGCATCAAGCTTCATAATACTTAACATGGCAAGTTGTAGTGGTTTTCCTCATCGCGGCTTGCACCACTGCGACCGGTGGCTCGTACACGAAAGCACGGGGCAGGGCGCCGGCTGACAGAAGCGTGCCCGGCCCACAAGACCACATCGCCCAACAGCCGCCGACCCCAGCCCCCTGCTGCCTGGCGGCCTCCCCTGCCTTCGCCCTGCCGCAGGGTATGGTGCTCGGACCTGGACCTGTTCGTCACCAACCGCCACCTGTCCATTCAGGAACACGTGCTGAAAGACGTGCGTACTAGCGGGAGGAGATGGGCGGGCGGGAGGGCGGGCGAGCGGCGGCTGGCCGGTCGCGGGCCGGTCGGCAGGAGACTAGGCGAGCAGGCGTGAGCGCGTGAGCGCCACCTGGGTTGGGCGCCACCTGGGTTGGGCGCTTGGGGCAGGCGAGCAAGCGGCCGATCGCGGGCCGGTCGGCAGGAGGGCTAGGCGAGCGGGCGTGCGGTCGTGAGCGCCGCGGGCGGGCTTGCATGGTCTAACCAGCAGCAGGGCGTGCGGGCGCCGACACAGGGCGCCACGGCTGCGACAGCCGAAGAGCAGCGAGCGCGAGGGGCGTGGCGCGTGCAAGTCGGGGCTGTTTGTGCCCTTCCCGCCCGCCCGCCGGCCCCTGCCGCAGGTGCCAGCCGACAAGTCCGTGGTGATCACTCGCGACTGCACCGACTTCAACAGCGGCTCCCTGCTTGTTCGCAACAGGTGATGGGCTGTGCGGGTGACGGGTGACGTGGGCAGCGCGCTCGCCGTGCTGGGTGCGCGCGCCGCGCGACACCGCTGCGTGTGTACTCATGAGTCCCATCCCCATCCCCGCCCACGCGACGCAACCCCATCCCCGCCACCGCTACGCAGCCCCGACGGCCACCGCTTCCTGGACACCATATGGTCCATGCGCCACGACACCAGCATCCCAGACTCCCACAAGTGGTACGCACGCATCATGGTCGTCCTAAAGCCAAGCCAGCATCACATCTGGAGAGAAGCTATGCGCCACGTAGCAGCGCGGTGGGGCGCCGCCAGGGCGAGCAGCGGCCCGGCGCGCCGCATGCCCAGGGTGTAGCAGGACAGAACCTGTCCTAGGATGTCAGGAGTAGTGCGACCCCTACTACACAGGGCGAGACTTCGGCGGCACTCAAACGGGTTACGGAGGGCTGACAGCAGCTGGGGCCCCCGCAGCCGCCAGGTTGAGGTCTGCCGCCCGCCGCTGCTGGCAGCGAGCCTGCTGGTGGCTCCTCCCTGCTGTGGTCGCAGGTGGGAGCAGGCAGCCTTTATCCAGGCCTACGAACACGACACCAACGGCCTGCGGGCCATGGTGCAGGTCCTGCCGCAGCGGCAGATGAACGCCTACGCCGCCGTCATCGACTGCGGAGATCCCTGGCAGCCGGGGGACTGGGGTGAGCTGCCCTGCCCTGCCCTGCCCTGGCGGCGTGTGGCGCCGTGCGCTCGGCCCAGCAGGAGCCCCCGTGTCCCTCGTACCTGGCGGGTGGCGGCGGTCGGCCGGGGGCTGGCGAAGAGGGACTGCAGAGCCAGGCGCGCCGCGAGGCGGCGTGTCACTCGGTCGCATTCACCGGTTCCCTCGGCGGCGAAAGTGACACGCTCCGAAGACGTGTTGTGCGCGCGCCGTGTCCCTGTCCTGCCCACACGCTCCACTTCTCCACCCAGCGGCCCCGCCAGCCGCTGAACTGGCGCCCCTGCCGGGCTGGCCCTCGGTGGCGTCCGTGCGCTCGTCATGACTAGCATTGGGTAGTGGGAGTGATAAGGACAACATCATGACGTGATCCCGCCGCCCCGCCACCCCGCTACGGCAGTGGTGCACTTCCCGGGCATCAATGCCGACAAGGCGGTCGCTATGGCGCAGCTCATGAAGGAGCACGGGCCCGCGGTCAAGGACTTGATGCCGCGATGAGGCCGAGGATGCAGCTCACGAAGGAGCACGGACCCCGCGCGTCGGGTGCCTAGCCCTAGGCGGTTTTCGGGTGGGGTACGTGTTGTAGGGGGTGTGTTGGCTGTTTACGCTGGGTGCAGGGCAAGGCGCGGCGGACATATCTAATGAACGAAGCCTTGACGGGTGGGGCATCGGCCCGTTGTTGCTGGGGGGCTGCTGGCTGGGGCACAGGGGCAGAGCCAGGGGCAGGGGTGCGTGCTGGGAAGTGATCGGTGTGCGAGGGCGCCTCCTCTCGTTTCGCTTTTCTGTCGTGGGCATGGTTAAAATCGTGAGCCAGCCTGGGCTGGGGTGCAGGAGTGCCACTGGACGGGGGGTTGCGGCGTCAACCGTTTACTTGTCCCGCAGGGGACACGCTCATCGCCCTCGAGCTCTGACGTGCAGTCGAGCGCATCCTGGTGCTGTGTGCGCTCAAGAATAGGAATATTTAGTAACACGACCCGCGAGGCACGCCCTGGATGTGTTGTCGTATGCGATGTGTGTTGTGATGCAATGGAGGTCTCCCCTGACGTGGATTTACCGATCCCTGGCTTGCCCCGGTCTGCGATGTCCTGATGATGCCAGGGGGCTCATGGACCCTCATAGCTGCCGCTGCGTTGCTGTGTGGCGCCTGTCTGTGTCGGGCCGATAGGCGATCGACCCCTGCCTTCGGTCGTGCCTTGCGCCTGACCGCGCTTGCGCCTGTTGGTGTGACAGCCGAAAGGCTCGATCGCTGGATTTGCTTGGTGGCGCCAGGAAAGGCGTCTGGTGTATGTGGCCCAGCGCTTAGCACTGCCTGGGAGAGCTCGTCTTGATTATTATTGCTGGCTGCCTGCTGGGCGAGCTCGTAATGTCCTCTCATGACGATGATGGTCCCTGAGAGCTCGAGGGAGTTCCAGGGTAGGATGCTGAGGACGAGCGGTATGCGTGCCAGGGCCCGCCCCTGAAGCACTGCTCGATTGCTGTCAGGCGCGCGGCTGGGTCCTGCTAGGTTGGGCGGGGGCACACGTCCTGCGACACGCAGGCGGGTGGGCGGACCCTGCCTGCTGAACGTGGACCTCGATGGTCGCCCGGACGAGCGGCAGCTGTTCACGATCCCACCCCCCCTACGTACTTATCAATGTTGAATGCCCTTCGCGACCCACCAGCGTGTTAACGGCGGCATCGGTTGTTACCTGCTGAGCACGCGTACTCGGACACGGGGGCCCAGCGGGGACTGGGTGCCCACAAAGTGTACGCACGCAATGGACTGCCACCTTGCGTTAACAGGGTCACATTGACCGGCCTTGGGTCCCTGCCGCGCAAGGGGCTTCCGGTCCTGGGGAGAGCTGTCGACCCCGACAGGACCCCGTGGGGTAAAGCAGTGTGTGTATGTTGCGGTGCCATTCCCACGTTCTGGTGCATGTTCTATAGACAACTTGATAAGTCGTCTCAATATCAGCTTTGGGGCTACAGCGTGCGTCAGTGCCAGACCTGCCTCTCGTAAGGGGAGTGAAAGACCTCCTCGCATTGGGCATCCTCAAGCTGCTCTACGTTGCACTACTGGCTGTTTCATTTAGCTGTACTTCACCAAACGACACCTAGCTACGCTGCCAGTACACGCGTGAGGATCCTCGTTAAACAAGTCGTCCTCGCGGGCTTGACGGCCATTGCTGGACCGCTAGGGTCAAATGCCCGCTGTGTCTAGCGCAGCTGGCCTTCTGGCCCTGCTGGATGAGCCCAGCGACGATCTGAAGCAGCATGCTCTCTCGCACCTCAACAAGGTACCCGGACACCAGCAGGCGTTCCAGATCTATGGAGGATACGCTTGCGCTTGAGAGCTCCCAGCTGTCGGAGGCCCAGGGCCTCACATGCTGCCTTCGGCGGGAGACCTGCGGTCGGGGCAGCCAATCTCACAGCAGGCGCCACCATTGCCCCGCGACAGGTCGTGCACGACTACTGGTTCCAAATCTCGGGCTCCATCGGTAGCGTCGAGGCGCTCTATGAGGATGACGACTTCGCGCACCGCGAGCTCGCAGCTCTGGTCGCGTCAAAGGTGCGGCAGTGTCCTAAGGGAACCGTACATACAAGGCGTATGAGCGCGCCGGCAGCAGCTGCGCGGCTCCCGGCACGCGCTGCACCCCGGGGCCCGGGGGGAGTCGCCCGAGGCTCCGCAGCCCTTTGCCGCACCGCTCCACGCGCCCCTAGCTCCTCCTTTGCTCCCTGCGGCTCATGCTACATCCTCCCCCTGCCGCATCCATCCGTACGTCACTGCCGCATCGTCCTCCCATACACCGCCAGGTGTTCTACCACCTCGGCGAGCTGGACGACGCGCTCAACTACGCGCTGGGCGCCGGCTCGCTGTTCGACGTGGACGAGCAGTCCGAGTACGTCACCACCCTCGTGGGTGAGTGCCGTACCGTCACGGTTGCCGTGCTGTCCGCACTGGCGGCACTGGGCCGCGCGCCGCCGAGCCGAATCGGCTTGGTTCAAGGTCTGCCTGTCCTATGCACACACGTCGCTGTTCCCCTCCCTGGTTCCCACCTCTCCCCTCGCCAGCTCGCTGCCTGGACCAGTACTTTGAGAAGCGGGTCAAGCAGGCGGAGGGCCGTGGGGAGGAGGCCGAGGTGGCCATCGACCCGCGCCTGACCGCCATCGTGGAGCGCATGCTGGAGAAGTGAGGGCGGGGCCGCGAGGGGGATGACCGTCATGGAGGCGGAAGCCGGGGAAACGGTGGAGGGCAAACGGGGAACGCGTGGAACAGGTCTGATGGCCTATCCTGGCACGCATGCTGCAGGCGCTTGGGGGCATGCATCGGGTTCACGGGATGGACGCTGATCGGCACGGCACGGCACGGCACGACAGCGCCCGGTTCGCCCAGAAGCATTGTTGGTTTGTGGCAGACTGGGAAGCAGGACTGATGCACGCAACCCCAACCTTACCGCCCTGCCCTCACGTGCGCCCCTAGGTGCCTGGCCGCCAGCCAGTACGAGCAGGCCATCGGCCTGGCCCTGGAGGGCCGGCGGCTGGACTCGCTGGAGGCGTCCATCATGCGGGCGCCGGCTGGCCCGGAGCGCACCCGGGTGCTGCAGTACGGCCTGAGGGTGTGCCAGCAGCTCATCGTGAACCGCGAGTTCCGGCAGCAGGTGCGGCAGGGCGAGGTGGATCAGGGGAGGGGGAGGAGGGGAGGGAAGAGGGGCACGGTTAGTGTCAGCTGCCAGCAGCTTATTGTGAAACCGCGAGTTCCAGCAGCAGGTGCGGGAGGAGGTGGGGGGTGGCATGGAGGAGGGGGGGCACGTGGGGGAGGGGAGGGGTTTTGCCCGTGCAGCGCATATGCTGGGGATTGCGGGCAGCCTCCGTGGGGAAGACGGGTAATGGCGGGATGGCAGCAGAGGCCGGGCGGACTGAGGGCACAGGCGGTGCGCCTGGTCATGGGCTGAACAAGCACCGAGCACATGGTTCTGTGTAGCCCGCATATCTGTGTAGCTTGCATATTGTGTGCGACACACGTCCTCGCCCCGGTCGTGTCCTTTCGTGCCGTAGGTGATGCGGCTGGTGATCCGGCTGTACGAGGAGGTGGAGTCGCCCGACTGGATCGACATCTGCCAGTGCCTCATGGCGCTGGAGCAGCCGGCCGAGGTGGCGGCCATCCTCAACCGCCTGCTGGCAGGGGGAGAGGTGCGGAGGTGGCGAGGGTGGACGGGGCGCGTGTGAGGGTGGTGGGATGGGGCGGAGGCGTGCAGGCGCTTCCGGTTGTTGGCGTGTTGGGGATGGCGGGGGCGCGCCGCCGCACCAACTCCCGGACGCTGCATCCCTGTCCGGCTTTGGCCGGGAAGGATTGAAAGGGGCATAACCTGGCGCAAAGACCTGGCGTGGCCTGGGGCTAGTGCCTCTGCGCGGCGCTCGCCGGCCTCCCTTCCGCCCGGGCGTGGCTGTGCCCTGTCGCCAACTGACCCGCCCCGCCACCCTGCCGCTCGTCCCCGGCCGCAGGACGAGGAGCTCCTGGCCTACCAGGTGAGCGGCGGGGGCGTACGGTTGCTCCTGCTACCTAGCTGCCCTGCCGGGTGAACGGGTTGCGGGGCCGGTTGCTTGTGTGCGCATGTCTCCGCAGCGTGGCTGCCGTGGGTTTGGAAGCAGGCTGCTGCCAGCACGCCCTCCCGACTCGGCAGTCGGCTGTAACTCGGCTGCCAGGCCAGGGGCTGGTGCCATGTTGGCGCACGTGCGCCTGGTAGGGGCGCAGGTGGCGGGCATGGCAGTGGGCCCAGCCTGCACCTCTGCACGAGTCGCGTGTCGCCACTCCCCCGGCGCAGGTTGCGTTTGACCTGGTTGAGAACGAGCTGCAGTCCTTCCTGGCCGACGTCAGCGCGCGGCTGGAGGCGCCCGGCGGCGCCGCCGTCGCCGCCGCTGCGCCGGCCGCTGAGCCCGTGGCAGGTGCGCCCGTGGGAGCTGCGGGGTGGAGGATGCCGGGCGCCTTGTAGGGGAAGGGAGCAGCAGTAGGCACACGGCCACATCGTCGCCATCGCACACAACCCGGGTCAGGGCCGCCCAGGGCGTCCGCTCGCCGAGCCGGGGGCCATGCGCACACGGCGGGCGGGAGTCCGAGCGAGTGCCCTCACTGGCGCGAAGCGGAGCGCGCCCCCGGTTGCGGGTGGCCGGAGGGTCGTTCCGTGCCACGTACCACGGAGTCTTGGCGCCCGGCAGCGCCACGCGTCGGACTGGCTGACCGCGACCGCTCGCGACGCCGGGTCGCTCGCAGCCAGCCCCAGCCCGCATACCCCTCCGTCGTGCGCCGCGGCCTGCCCAGCCTTGATATACGGCATCCTCGCACGCCTCCCGTGCTCCGCCGTTCAGACGGCGCCGCCGCCATGGAGACGGACGCGCCCGCCGCCGCTGCGCCCGCGGCCGACGCGCCTGCCGCCGCCGCCGCGGCTGCGCCCGCGTCTCCCTCGGCCGCCAAGCTGGGCAAGCTCAAGGACATCCTGTCGGGGAAGACCCCCATCGCCCTGTACCTGGACTTCCTGTACAGGTGAAGCTCTTGACGCACGCGTGCGCTTTTCGTGCTGACACTGCGACGAGCGCTCGCTGCATTCAAGGCTGGCATGGGTTGCGCCGTCGGTCCCCAGTACCCTTGCCAGCTCCCCGCCGACACGACACGACACGAACCCTGGCCGCCCTTCCCCCACCCCGTCCCATCCCCCCAGGCACAACCACGCCGACCTGCAGGTGCTGAAGAACATCAAAGGTGCCGTGGACGCGCGCGTGTCTGTCACCCACTCGGCCACCATCGCCGCCAATGCGCTCATGCACGCGGGCACCTCTGTGGACACCTTCCTGCGCTCCAACCTGGAGTGGCTGGCCAAGGCCACCAACTGGGCCAAGTTCAGCGCCACCGCCTCGCTGGGCGTCATCCACAGGTGGGGTTTCGAGGGGGCAGCGGGGGAGAGGGCTGGGTACGTGTGTGCTTGTGCAGGCGGGTAAATGCGGGGGCCACCAACAGCGCAACCGCCTCGCTGGACGAGCAGCAGCAGGTCTGGCACACGCGTGTGTCGCATGAGGGCGCAAAGCCTGTGCCCGGCTGCGGGCTGCCCGCTCTCAGCGCTCCCCCTCCTCCCCCCTCCCTCCCCACCCTCCGGGCTTACGCTCGGAGGTCCGCAACTAGTTCGTTACTCCCCTCCTCCCTCCTCCGCCCCTCCTGCCCCAGGGGCCACCTGAGCCAGGGCCGAGCCCTCATGGCGCCCTACCTGCCCCGGGCCGGCGCCGCGGCGGCGGGCGGCGCGGGCGGCAGCCCCTTCAGGTGGGCGCGACACTCGAGGGATTGCAGTTGTCGCACATGCTGTACCCGCGCAGCCCATCCCAGGGCTCGGGGCGGTGCGGGTACGAACCCTGACGATATCTCCCTCCGATCACCCTCGCCCTCTGCAGCGAGGGCGGCGCGCTGTACGCGCTGGGTCTCATCTACGCCAACCACGGCCACGACATCCGGCCCTTCCTGCTGGAGAGCCTGCGCGCCACCTCCAACGAGGTTACGCAGCACGGAGCCTGCCTGGGCCTGGGTGAGGATTTGGGAGGCCGCGCGCGCTTGTGCATGTGTTTCGCATCTGTGTAAAGCACACTTGTAATGGAACAAGACGTATGTGTGGGAGAGCCGGGAGTAACTCGGTGGGAGGGGACCACGACGGGCTGGGACGGGCTTAGGATATGGCAACAAGCTGTCCTCTCCTCTCCCCTCTCCCAGGCCTGGCGGCCCTGGGCACTGACGACGAGGAGGCGCTGGAGGACATCAAAAACGTGCTGTACAGCGACTCCGCGGTGGCGGGCGAGGCGGCGGGCATCAGCCTGGGGCTGCTGTGCTGCGGCAGCGGCGGCGAGAAGGTGGCGGCCGAGGCGCTGGCGTACGCGCATGACACGCAACACGAGAAGATCATCCGGGGTGAGGGGCCGGAAGGGAGGGGCAGGGAGGAAGGGAGGGAGGGGTACGACACGCAGCGCGAGCAGCTAGGCCGGGTTGAGGGTGGTGGTGGGCTGGGTGGGGGTCAGACAGGTGATGGCGGGCAGGGCTCGACGCTGAGCACCCGCGCCTTCGCTGCACACAGCGGTTTGACCCAGTCTGCAGGCCCGCACACGCCCTTGCGCGCACCTGCCCTCACTGCCGCCCTCCCCCCGTTCCCCGCCCTCCCCTGCCCTCGTTTCTGGGCCTGGCGCTGGTGCTGCACCCCAGCGCCACGCTATCGCACTAGCACGCACATCCTCGTGCGCCCCTCTCCTGATGCCCTACCCCCACCCTGCCCCACCCACCGCCTCGCAGGTGTGGCGCTGGGCCTCGCGCTTATGCAGTACGGGCGCGAGGAGGCGGCGGACGCGCTGATCGAGAGCATGACTCGGGACGCGGACCCCATCATCCGCTACGGCGGCATGTACGCCATCGGCATGGCCTACAGGTGGGGTTGCTGGTCGGCTCATTACGACACTGCAGTGCAGTGAACAGTTACAGAGCGGGGTCGTGTCACGTCATGCCAGGCCGTTTCATCAGGGGCGAGGAGCGCGGGGCCCGGGGGAAGGGGCCGGGTAGAGGTTTTGGCATGGAGGAAGCAAGGGCAGCCCGCGGCGCTCTGCCTGTCCTGGGGGCATCGTGTCGCATTGCAGCAGGTGCACTGGCCCTCCCCTGCTTCCCTCACCCCATTCCCCTTCCCCACCACAGGGGCACTGACAACAACGGCGCGGTGCAGAAGCTGCTGTCGTTTGCGGTCAGCGACGTGGCCGACGACGTGCGGCGCGCGGCGGTGCTGTGCCTGGGCTTCGTGCTCATGAACGTGCCGCAGCAGTGCCCGCGCATCGTGGCGCTGCTGGCGGAGAGCTTCAACCCGCACGTGCGGTGAGGCAGGGGGAGAGGGAGCAGGGCGCCCTCGCTTCGAGACGCGTTGACGTCATCACGGATGAGTGAACTCACGCACCTTCACCCTCGCCCTCACGTGCCCCTCTCACCCCGCCTTCGCCTCCGCAGCTACGGCGCTGCCATGGCTGTGGGCCTGGCCTGCGCGGGCAGCGGGCTCAAGGAGGCGTTGGCGCTGCTGGAGCCCATGCTGACGGACCCCACCGACTACGTGCGGCAGGGCGCGCTCATCGCCATGGTGGGGAGGCGGGGCAAGGGGTTGAAGGGATGGGGCAAGGGCAAGGGGAGGAGCGTGTGTGTTTCGAGGGTGGCACGGGGCTGCTGGGGCCACCGTCCCCGCAATGAGGCGCAGCCGGAACAGCGCATGCCGCGTGCGCTGCCCACCTGCCGCCGCCGCCCACATGCTCCGCCCCGGCCCGCTCTCGCCTGTCGCCCCCGCAGGCTCTGGTGCTGGTGCAGCAGCCCGAGAGCCGCGTGGCGGCCTTCCGCAAGCGGCTGGACAAGTCGATCACGGAGAAGCACGAGGAGGTGCGTGGCGCGGGTTGTGAGAGCCAGCGGCAGCAGCGTTGGTCATGTTTGGTGCCAAGCCGCTCGGTCAGCACGATTGCACGGGACACACCGCTTCCGCCCCGTCGTCCCCGCCTCATATCCTGCCCTGCCCCTGCCCGGCCCTTCCCGCCCGCTCAGGTCATGTGCAAGATGGGCGCCATTGTGGCCGCCGGTATCCTGGACAGCGGCGGCCGCAACACCACCATTGGGCTGCGCTCGCGCTCGGGCTACTTCCGGCGGACCAGCGTAGTGGGGCTGGCGGTGTTCACGCAGTACTGGTGAGGCAGGCAGCGGGGGAGGAGGGCGGGGGCGAACAAAGGGGGAACGCGTGTGGGTACGTGGGTGTTTCTGTCTTGGTTAAGCTGGCTGTGTTCCCGCAATTGAAAGCGCTACCTGGCGCTCGTCGCCGCTCCCTCATACCTTTCCTTCGCCGCCCCACACTCGCACCCCGCACCCTGCCCATCCAACCTACTTGTCTTGCAACCCCCTCCCACTCCACGCCCCGCTCCCAGGTACTGGTACCCGCTCATGTACTTCCTGTCGCTCGCCTTCCAGCCCTCGGCGCTCATCGGCCTCAACGCCGACCTCAAGATGCCCAAGACCGCCTTCGCCTGCAACTGCAAGGCCTCGATCTTCGCCTACCCGCCGCCGCTGTCGGCGGAGGTCAAGGAGACGGTGCGTGTGCGGGGACCGCTGCCGCTGCCGCTGCCGCTGCGGCGGCGGCGGCGGCGCGCAGCGAGGGGCGCCCCCGTGAGGGCTGTGGAGCCGCTACCCCACTGTGTGGGTCTCCCATGGTCGTGCCGCCACCCATCGCCCTCTCTCCTTCCCCCGCTTTCCTCGCCCTCGCAGAAGTCCAAGGTGCCCACCGCCATCCTGTCGACCACCGCCAAGGCGGCCGAGCGGCAGCGCAAGAAGGCGGCGGAGAAGGAGAAGGCCGGGGGTTCCGCCCCGGCCGCCGCCGCGCCCGCGGCCGACGGCGCCAAGCCGGGTGAGTGCCGAAACTGCAGCGCACGCAGTGAGCAAGGCGCTGTGCCCCCTGAGGCGTTCGGTGTTGTAAGCACACTTCCTGGACTGAGCATCAAGTAACGCCCCACACCCCTTCCATCCCCTCGTCCCCCGCCTTAGCGGACGACAAGATGGACACGGACGATAAGGCCGCTGCCGCCAAGCCCGCCGACGGCGACGCCGCCGCCGCCGCCGCTGCGGCGCCGCCGGCCGAGCCGAGCAGCTACGCCATCGAGAACCCGGCGCGCGTGGTGGCGGCGCAGGCTCGCTTCGTGGCTCTGCCCACCAGCGGCCGCTGGGTGCCCGCAAGCGGGCGTCGCGAGTCGCCCATCGGCATCCTGGTCATGCGGGACACCACACCCTCGGAGCCGGTGGAGCTGGTCGTGACCCAGGCGCAGGAGGCGGCGGCCGCCGCCGCGGCGCCGGCTGCGGCTGCCGCCGCAGCGCCGGCGGCC
>BDDC01000339.1:13502-28630 GCA_001662425.1 Chlamydomonas sphaeroides
GCCGCGGCCCCGGCGGCGGCGCCGCCGCCGGCTGCGGCGGCAGGAGGCGACGACGACGAGCCGCCGCCGCCGGCGCCCTTCACGTACCAGCCGTAGGGCGGTCGAGCGGGAGGGGATGCGGAGCGCAGGGGGCGTTCGGTGTTTGCGGGCTGGGGCGGAGCGGGCAGCTGTATGGGCGGGAAAGGGGCGGCGGTAGTCGAGCGCTGGGGCGGGGGGCGGGGCATGCGGCGTGTGGGCAGCATGGGAGTGTGGGGCCGTACTGGTATGGCAGGCCAGCGCCGGCGTATCTGACCACGGTTGGGGACGAGCGGCCGGAGCCGTGCGGGCTAGGTGGTGTAGCATGGGCGGTGAAGGAAAGAGGCGCGGCGTTGCACGGGCTACATGTGTTGTTGGGCCAGGCCATGCCGGCAACAGCGACATGGAGCCGCCGCCTGGCGGCGGGCGATGTGCGACAGACCGGGCTCCGGAACAGCGGAAGGCGCGCCTGCATGGCCGTGTGCCTGTGACACCAGGCGTGGCTCTGTAAGGCAGTGGCGATGAGCGGCTGCTTCGCTGCGGTGTCTCGCCTCACGTGGCATGCGGGGCAGCAGCGCGGGCTCGCTGAGGCTTGTGTTGCGGCAGGTTGTGACAGCTGGATGTTAGACGACAGCTGCGCTCGCGCAAACATCATTTCATGCCGACAACATGCGCACCGCGCACAGCATAGCACCGCCCCCAACGCCCCGCTCCGGGTGCAGTCAGCACGTCATCGTTCAGCAGGCCGCCGCCGCCGCCGCCGTCCCACGTGCGGGCGCCATGCTTCCGTACCACGCGAGTACCATGCCACGTGAGTTCGGCGTGCACCGCAGCACCGATGCTGTACGCACCTGCGCCGGGGGCAGTCTTGTGGCGCCGCGCTGCCGGCCCGCATGCACGCACGCGCTCGCCCCGCCCCTGGGCTAGGCCCCCACTGCAACCTCCGCCGCCCCACACCGCCAGCCCGCACGCCGCGCCGTCTGCTCCAACTGCAGCCCACGCGCCATGCGAACCACACCCGGCGCCGCCTTACCCCATGCCACCCTGCGACGGAGCGAAGGCAGCGCTGCCCAGCTCAGCGTTCCCCACGTTGCGCCTTTGCCCACCAGCGCCCGACTCCTAGCGTGCGATCGCAGCGTTCGGTTTCTAATGCGCGAGCGCCCTGGCCCAGGTGCTCAAAACGGGAGCTCGCAGCAGGCAGAAAGCGGCGTACACAACCGGAGCCGCTCCTCATCCGCACGGCGCCGCATGCACAGGCGCGAGCCCGGTCTCAGCGGTATGCCTGGCGGGCGCACAGCCGACGGTTGGGCCAACGGGCGGTCAGCTAGGGAGCAATCAGGCGCATGTCCCACGCCCCTCGACCCGTGGAGCAGACAACCTGTTACGGCAACGCACCGGCCGGGCCTCACACAGTCCGGCTCCACGCAGCGCACCCAGCGGCGCCGCTGCGTCCGCCGCCTGGCAAGCGGCGCAGCAGTACCCCGCCGGCACCGCCGCCGCCTCGGTGCTGCCCTGCGCCGCTGCTGCACTCGCCGCCGCCAGCAGCCCCGCCTCGCCGTCACCCGACAGGTTGGTGCAGGCCGCGCTGCGGCAGCCGGGCAGGCACGGGAGCACCTCTGCCAGCGACTCGGCCAGGGCCGCCCCGCCCGGCTCCATGCGCGGCTGCGGCTCTGCCGCGGAGGCTGCGGCGCCCAGCCCTGCCGCGGCAGGCGCGGCGGCCACTCGCACGCTGCTGCCCCAGCCAGCGCCAGCCAGGCGCTGCAGCTCCGCCGCCAGCTCCACATCACCGCCGAGGCCCGCAGCGCCGAAGAAGTGGGTCAGGAGGCCGAGCAGGGCCCGGTTGCTGCCAGCAGCCGCCGCGGAGCCGCCAGTGCCCCGCGCGGCGGGTCCTGACTTGCGCCCGCGGGCGGCGATGGCAGCCGCCGCGGGCGGAGCTGCGACGACCCGGCCCTGCCTGGCCGTCCGCACGCAGCCGGCGGCCCACGTCGTCAGGGAAGCGCCGCGCCAGGGCCCAGGCGAGACCCGAGATGTCACGGTGGTTGGGAAGCGAACAGAGGCCGGTGGCCCGGACGGCAGCCAGGGAGTCGGCAGGGCGCATTATCCCGTGCGGGATGGACTCGGACAGCTCGGCGACCTCGACGAAGCCCGCCGTTTGGCCCAATGCGACCTACCGCCGCCAAGGTGCCCACCGCGTCTGCCTTCTCCATCAGCAGCTGCCGCCACGCGGCCGCGTCGCGCTCGGGCGTGGGGCCGCTGGCGCCGGTCAGCAGCGCCGCCTCACACGCTTGCACGGCAAGCCGCAGCGGGCCGGTGCAGTGGTGGAGAGGGATCGGCTGGGCTGGCGCGCCGCCCTGGCCCGCGCCGCCCAGCCGACCGCCGGAGCTGCCAATGCCGCCGCCGGCCACCCACACAGCGCGGTCCAGGATCACGGCGCGCGTCAGGCGGCACAGCGGCGGCAGCCAGAGCGACGCCGCCGCCAGCAGCGGCAGTCGCCGCTGCTTGGGCGCTTGCCGGCCGGCGGCGCAGCCTGAGCTGCCGGACCAGCCGCAGTCGCCAGCGCCGCCTCGCTCCCGCGGTGCCCTCGTTCAAGCTCTTCAGGCGCTCCAGCAGGGCGACGTAGGGCGTGCAGAGCGTGCTCAGCATGCCAGCCCCGGACCGCTGCCCCCTCACCAGCTGTTGTATCAGCAGCAGCCGCATGCCGGCGGGCGCTACGCGCTGCCGCGGCGACAGCTTCCACACCCGCTAGACCGCCTCGGCCAGCGCCATCATCACTTTGCCGGCCGTCGCCATCAACGACAGCAGCTGCGTGTCGTCAGCCTCCGCCGCCAGCGTGGCCCACATGGGGCCGTCTAAGGCCCACTCGATCAGCAGCACGGATGCCGGGCCAACGTGACGAGCCGCGAAGTGCCGGCGCAGCAGGCGCTCCAGGCGGGGGACGTAGCCCGCAGCCAGCGCGGCCGAGGCGTGTGGCCCCTGGCGCCTGGCCAGGCGCGTCATCTCATCCACCAGCAGCTGCGCATGGGCGGCCATTGCATTGCTGCTCAGCCCAGCCACGCCGGCGACGCGGTCCTCGCAGCCGCCGAGCCAGCGCTCCATTGCGTCCAGCACCGCCGCCCACCACCGCGGCCGCAGCTGCAGCGGCGTGCCGCCGCCGCCGTCACCGGCGCCCGCCGCCGCCGCTGCCACCGACGGCCCACCGCCGCCGCTGCCGTGAGGCTGGCCGTGCACGTCACGCCACTCCCGCCCGGCCCTGGGCGCAATGCTCGCCCCAAGGACCGCCATGATGCGCACCGACATCCAGTTGGCCCGGTCCATGATGATGGTGGGCCGCCGGGAGCCGCCATCAGCTGCCGAGCCACCTCCGCCGCCCGGCCCCATCTCGCACAGCGCCACGCAGTCGACAGCGCGCAGGCACAGCGCGGCGAGCGACCGCGGCGAGATGAAACCGCCGCAGGGCAGGATGGGCGCCTTGGAGGCCTGGCTGGCTTGGACGGCGGTGTAGATGAGGGCGATGGCGTGGCCCTGCAGGAACGTCGTTGACCTGCCCGGTTGCTGGCCCGGGTTGAGCGCCAGGCACGCCTGCAGCCGCTCCTGGCACAGCAGCCCGTGCAGCGTGTCCGCGAGCGGCTCCGGCAGGCCGTGCTGCGGCTGGCCGTCAACGGCGCACAGGTCGCACGCTAGTGCCGCTACCAGCCAGAGCGTCAGGCAGCTGCCGGACAGCAGGCGGCTGAGTAGCGAGGCGCTCTCGGCCTGCGTGATCCGGGCCTCGTCCGTGGTGCTGAGCCCGAGTATGCGGCGCAGGAGCTCGAGGAAGGCGGTGGTGAGGTCGCGCAGGGCTACATGGCGTGCCGGCACCGCCGGCGCCGGCGCGCCCGGAGCCACGAGCTGCGACAGCAGCAGCAGCAGCCGGGCCGCGTGCTCCAGCAGCTGCGAGCCCTCCAGCGCAGCCAGCAGCTCGCCGACGAGGTCGCAGGAGCTGCCGGAGCTCGTGGTGCCGCCGCTGGCGCTGCCTGCCTGCGGCCAAGGCTGGCTGCAGGTGGGGAGCTGGCCCGCGACACAGGAGCCGGTGGGAGCGCCGTCGGGGCAGCGCTGCAGCGCGCGCCCAGGAAGCACCGAGGAGGGAGAAGGCGATTTGCACGGCCGCAGAGAGCGCCTTCGTTGCGGTCTCAAATGCAGCGCCGGTGGCCGCAGCTGCAGCCGCTGGGCTGCCGAGGTGGCCGGCGGTACTGCCAGCAGCCGCCGGCGCGGAGGTACGAGCGCTTCTGGGAGGCTGCAGCTCGTCCGCGCAGCGCGCCAGCAGGGCGCTGGCGGCGAGGATGGTGTGGCTTCGGACGATAGCGTGAGTCAGGCCGTGCAGCTGCCGAGCCGCGCTCACGGGCGCCGAAGGCAGCAGCGCTACTTCTAAGAAACCGGAATCTTTGGGCGCAGCTGACCGCAGGTATTCGTGACCCGAACGTGCACAGGCTAGCGAGAGGCCGGCAAGCGCGTCACGCAGCTTGCTGTCCCCAGACGCCTGCCGCAGTATAACGCCCAGGCCCTTGACCATGGACGGCCCGCTCCGCGGTTGTTGCCAAAGCGTCACGAGGGCGCGATCTCGGCCGCCTAGGGCTTGCGGCACACTACGCAGCTCCTCGAGAGTCGGACTGGACGCATGTCCTGATGTAGCTGCCAGTACGGCGTGAGTCGTGAGGCGAAGGAAAGACGAGGCCAGCTCCTCATCTGAAACGTCACCCGGGGCAGCGCCAGCCTCTGCGCCTGCTGGCAAACCTACTGGAGGCTGCTGCATGGATGCTGTGAGGCTTGAGAGTCGCCCAGACCAAGTATTGTCGCAGCCGGGCGAGCGCGACAGATTCGAGCTGTCGCTGTCGCTGTTGGCAACAAACCGCTATGATGTAGGGGCTTCAAGTACTGATACGCGCAGTTGAAAGGGTTTTAACTGCTTTTAAGATTGCGCATCATCCGCCCCTGCCTCCTCCCTGCCCGCTGCCCCTGCCCGGCACGGCCTGCCTGCCATCAGCTCCCATCAGCCACCTGCAGCCAGGACTCCGATGCCCCAGGCCCAGCGCCCTGTGGGGTGATTGCGAGCTGCGCTCCCGGCCCAAGCATCGAGCCAACCCGTTCACACTTGCGCTCGCTCGAACGCCGCTTGTCATACGACTCGCAGGAGGGGCCACAACCGCACCGTGTCGGCCTGCTGCTTGGTCTTGGTCAACTGCTGCCGTTCCTCCATCGGTGACCGCCCGCGTCGATTGCGACGTGCAAGGCCAGTTAGCAGCGAGCCGCTGCTGCCCCGAGGCCACGCCCACGCTGGGCTAGCTGGGCTGCCAGTCCCCGAGCTGGGGCCGTCACGCCGCCGCCCCGCCTGCCGTGACGGTTACTACGAACGAGTCGTTGTAGGTCTCCACGAATGGCGCCCAGCCGCCGTGCAGCAGGAAGCGGTCGCCGCCGCCATCACCAGCGCCGCCGTCGCGGCGCAGCGGCACCAGCACGTGCGCGTTGCGGGCCCGAGGCCGGGGCCCCTCTACCACCGCCTCCACCCAGGCGTTGGCCTGACCAGGCCGGCGGGTTGCATGGGGTGCACGGCCGTTGGCTCCAGAAACACACTGCCGTGGTACCGGTACGTTCTGTAGAGCACTGGTAGCCAGTAGGCGATCGGGGCGGCTCGCCACGCTAGCGAGATGAGCCTAGGGCGCTCTGCACGTGGGATGGCCGCCGACCCCACTCCCCGACCCCAACCACATCGCTTGGCCCGAACCCACCCACCGCCCGACCCACCTGAGTGTCGTACACCGCCACGTCATCCAGCGGCTGCAGGCGGCCCGGCTCGGCGTAGTAGGACCCGCCGTGGGCCACCAGGAATCGCCCGGAGGCGGCAGAGGCCGCGACATGTGAGCAGCGGGCCTACCGAGGAGAGCGTGAGGGAGGAGGGTGTTGCGGCCGGGGCAGGAGCGGTTATGGTCGGCGCGAGGCACGGGTGCGCAGCGCTGGCAGAGCTGCGCCAAGTTTCGTCACTCTGCGCTGCGCTGCAGGCCCGACCCACATGCCCAGGCCCGACGCACATGCCCAGGCATCCTGTTTTCCTTGCTCGGTTTCCGTTTCTGTTTCCTTTTGTAATCTCTCTCTCTCCAGGCCCGACCCACATGCCCAGGCCCGACCCACATGCGGCGGGCTGCCCCCCGGCTGCAGCTGCTGCCAGGTCAGGGCAGTGGGGTCCAGAGCCCACAGGTCGTTAAACATGGGGCCGGACTGGGGGTTGGGAGCGGGGTGGAGGGGCGGGGGTCAGCGGCCGGCAGGGGCACGATGCAGCCTCGTCAGCAGGCGTGCGAGCTGCTACTGCTGCAGCCCGGCTAACGTATGCGGGGCTCAGTCGGCACCAGCTGTAGGCTGCGGCATGGGGCAGCTGGCTGGCGGCTGGGATGCACACCGGCGGGTTCGCGGCAGCAGGCAGGTGGCGGCGCGAGCCCGTACCTACTTGGGGCGCCCCGCCCAGTACGTACAGGGCCGTGCCGCCGGCGCCCTGCTGTGCCGCGCCCGGCACGGGCTGGGCCGCGGGCTGGGGCACGGGCGGCGCGGCGGCGGCGGTGAGGGAGTGCAGGCCGCGGGAGGGAGGGCTCTGCGCGCCTGCGGTGGCACCAGCACACGGGCACGGTAGCGGCTTGAGCGCCCTGGCAGGGGTAGGTAGATGGTGGCGAGGGCGGGCGCGAAGAGCGAGAGGCACGGCGACAGGTTGCCACGTGACAGCGCGCCACGTGCGCTCTCGGGCCAGCCCCCGACAACCATCTAGTGCCCCGCAGCGTTGGGCATTGTTCAACAGAGGAGACCACCTAGCAGACCTCGTATGTTCAGCTAATCCTACCGATGCATCGACGATGAAGCTCGATCGACTCTATCCACTGGATCGAGCCGCATACGACGGCTGCTCCCTGGCCCGCGCCGTGCAGCGGGGTTACTCCTACTCCTCTGTGGCCCCGCCCCTCTACCCCGGGATCCGGCGCGACTCGAGCCCCCGCGCCCTGACCCGACCAGCTGTGTGCGGCCAGCTACCAAATCCCTCCGCGCCCTCGCGCAGCCCCTCCCGTCCGCCCCACCTGGGAACACACCCCGGACGGGCAGCTTGCTGAGCGTGGGCGGCGAGGCGGCGACGTCCAGCACCATCACATCCTCGGAAGAGCGGTGCGTGTGCAGCAGCAGCCGCCCCGGGCTGCCCGGCAGGGGGGCCAGCGCGAAGCGGCTGATGCGCGGCAGCTCCTCCTCGCCGGACAGTGCCACCTGGCGCCACCGCCAGGTGCCCAGGTCCAGCGCCCACACGTCGTTCAGAAACTGCGGCAGAGGGGGCAAGCAGGTCAGGAAAGGCAAGCGCGCGTGAGGACCCCGTGTCGTGCGAGAAAGCAAGCGTGCCGTGTTGGCGGGCGGGGAAGGAACGCAATGGAGAAGCCAGAGCCAACTCAACGCTGCGACTCTGCGACAAACCTGCGACGACCCTGGGACGACCCTGCGGCGCTTCGTCTCCCGCGCGCGCGCCGCCACGCAATGACTGCGACGGAATGGCCTACGCACGGCGCCTGCTGCTACGCACGTCACGCGCGGTGCCCCAACACAATCTGAAGCAACAAGTCTACCCCCAGCTGTCAGGCGACCGCGCACACCGCCCTCCCTACCTGCACACTGGGATCGGGCGCGCCCGCCGCGGCGGCGGGGTTCCAGCCCGCCACCAGGAACAGCTCATTGCCCACCACTGCCGCCTGGGAGGTCAGCCGGGGCTGGGCAGGGGAGGCAGGGGGCCGGGCCGGGGGAGGGCTGAGGCCATGCCGCACACGAAAGAGCACCAGGCGGCGCAACCCCGCCCTCCACACCCCGACCAAGCCCCGACTTGCCGGCGGGATGGGCCCAGAGGTGTCGTACTGCACACGGTGCCATCTGCCGCCCTGGTCCGAGCTGAAGGTCCAGGCCTCAATGGTGGGGCCACGCACGGGCGCGGGGCCGGGGCCGGCTGGTGGGGTAGGACGCGGCGGGATGCACAGGTCGGGATCCGCCAGCGTTGCGTTGACGCTATGCGGACTTTCCTCGTACCGTACCGACCCGTACACCGTGTCGATGCGGCCCGCCCCAGTCCCTTTCCCACACCGCCTCTCCCGGCGTGCAACGCACCCTCCTCTGTGTATCCAGCGACCAGGATGGCCTCGTGCGGGTGTGTGGGCGGCAGCGCAGCAGCGCAGGCGCCCGACCGGGGGAGGGAGGGCCGCGACTCGGGGGCCTCCGCCACCGGCTGTGGGCGTGGGGTGGGCAGGAGCGAGGGCTGCTTGCAAGGCGGGGAAAGGGCGACGGCAGCGCTAGCTCGCGCGGGGGGTGGCACAGGGAGGCAGTAGCGCAGTGCAGCTGGCCCCGCACCTGAAAACGGACTGTTACCACAGGAGGGGTGGTCATGGCCGCTACGATGCACACCGAGGAGCGGGCGCCAGCGGTGCGAGTGCGAGTGTGCTTAGAGCTGAGTGTGCTTCGCATGTCGAGCAATGCGCCGCGCGCCCGAGGCAACTCCCACGCAAGTCCGAGGAGGCGATGGCCGGTGGGTTGAGGCCCGAGCTATGTGCGCCCTCGACGGCGCTGTAGAAGCCGGCTAACGCTTACTGTCCTTGCGACTACTGATTAGGTGAGGGTGCTCGGGTGGTTACCGATGCTCGGTTGGCGATGCTTGCTAATATGAATTATGTGTCAGCCGGTTGTTGCGCGCTGGCATGCCTTTCGTTATGTGTGGAGTTCAGCAGGTGATGCGGGCGAACTGGGCGTGCAGACGGGCACGAACCCGGCCAGTTCGCCTGGCCGCTTCAGGCCGCTTCCCCTTGGCCTTTCCCCTCCGTGCTGGGGGCTGTGTCGCCAGTGTACGTGCCGCCGTATAACCGGGCTGGGTTTTCTTACCCTCGCCTCGGGGTTGCGGATGTGCGCATGCTGTGCGTGGCTGCGTGCAAAGCTGACCCACCCAGGCATCCTGAAAATCCCAAGTGTCTCCCCTGGTCTCCCCGGTGGTATCAAGAGGTAAGAGGCAACCCTCCTGGGTGATAGCTCTTGCCGCAATAACACGTTACAGCGTGCATGCTTCATCGTGCCACTTGGAGATGACAGTAGGTAGCGCCGAACTAGAATTACAAAGCGCCCCAACCCGCCTTCTGCCTTGCAAAAGCCGTGCCAGGGGGGGTCGTCCGGGATCACTCTTTACTCGTGCAGCCGCCTTCTTGTGCATGGGGTTGGACACATGAAGCAAATCGCATTGAACCTGGTGGACAGCGCCCGAACCCCATGCACAGCGGGCGGCGGCCTGCAACAGAACCGGCACAGCAAACGCCACACCAACACACCAACACTGCCACATGCATAGACGTTTATGTAGGCGCGCGCACATAGGATAGCAATGAAGCGTAATGAAGGTACTCAACAGACAGCTTGTGCGCGGCTGAAGGTCTGAGGCGTGCGTGTGCGTGTCGCCAGAGGGCGCCCATGCTCCTTGCCTCATCTCCGGGCCCCATGCGCGCCACCCACTCGCCGACAAACCCTGATAGAACAGCTGTGTGAAACACGAGACAAGAAGCGGGCAGGCGCACGCGTATACACTTATCCAGGGCGTGCCGCGCGGGGCGTGTTGAGAAAACCATAAATAAGCACGCACAGGCCGGTGCGTTACGCGCGCGCACACGTGCGAGGTCAAGCACCGCAGCTTGGACAGGCATCGGCGGCAACCGCCGTGGCGACACGGGGATCAGGAATCACAAGCCTGGGCGGCATGTCCTGGAAGTACCGTCGTCTTTCCAACCCAATGCGGTGGGGCCTCCTGACAACTCAAGCTGGGCAGCATTGTGACCCAGTGTGCGGGCGTCGAGGCAAGTCGCGCATTGCATCGAAGACCGCTTACGTGCCGTGCCGTGCCAGCGCTTGCGCTGCAAATGGGATGAGCATGCGAGCCGCTAGGCCCATCGGCGCTCCGAGGTGGCGGTCGGCACGGTGCAGCCCGGGGGCACGGGCGGCACCCCGGGCTGGCCAACGGGGTACAGGCCCTGCACCTTGCCGTTGTCGGGGCAGCCGCCGGGCACACTGGGGGCCGGGAAGAGAGGGAGGTGGAACCGGAGGTATAGGGAAGATGAGGCGAGGCGTGCCGTTTGCGGCAATGCGCGGATGTGAGGAAAGCAGCCACCAAGGCAACAGCGCGGCTCCCCGTCCTCGGTCGCGCGCTCTTGACGCACGCACCTGACGAACTTGCGAAACTCGAGCTCAAAGGACTTGGCCTTCTTGGTCATGCACATCTGGGTGGGCAGCAGCATGGCTGTGGGCATGTGGCTCGGGTTCTTGGCCTGCGGGGGAAGAAAAAGGGAGCGGGGGCCGGCTACATGCGTTGAGTGAGTGCTGTTACGATGATGCCCGGATCCGTACAACACAATGCCGTACGCACTGCCGTACCGTCATATCGACGCACTCCTTGAGCCCCTTCTTGAGCATGGTGCTGACGGGGATCATGGGCTCCAGGTAGGCGATCCCGCCGTCGTACTGGCCGTAGATCTGGATGCAAAAAGCGGAAGACACCAGATTGGACCGCCAGACTGAGATCACGTACGGTGATATTCGACTGGTGCGCACTCGGTTTTAATGCATGCATGCCGATGGCATTCCTGTGGGTGCCGCACACGCACCAGGGACTTGTCGAACAGGCGAGGCGGGTTCCAGTACGAGTCGGTCATGTCGAACAGGTGCGAGCCCATCTGCATGTGGTGCGGCACGGTACGGCATGGCGGATTGCAGGGACCTCAGGTCAGTAACGCCGTCGCTGTGGCAGGTGCTCGCTCGCCCCGAGAGGCCGTATCTGCCAGCAGCTGCCAGCAGCGGCGTTAGAGCCCCTGATGGGCCCATCCCGAGGGTCCGTCCATGCGGCCCATCTGTGCGGCCCCAACGCCCCGCTCACCCCCCACACGTAGTCAGCCATCTGCAGGGGGGAGGTCGCGGGGTTGTAGGTGGTTTCATGGGGTTGGTGCGAAGTCGCGGCTCGCGGGGTTGAGGGATGCGGGGCTGGGGCTGGGTGGCGGGGTGCGGTTGGGTGCAGCTGCTTGCGAGATCGTGGGACCGCCGCCGCTCATCCCAGCCGCAAGCGGTACGAGGTCATCATCGCCCATGCAGCCCCATGCCCTGGCCCAACCTGGGTGGCCTGAGGGGGCCAGCACGACTCGGGCACGGGCTTGAAGGTCTTGAAGAAGGTCTCGTTGTTGAAGCCGTTGCACGGGCCCATGCTGCGGTTAGGGAGTTGGCGGATGGGCGATTTAAATTTGTCATGAGGATGCCATGAGTTGCCGCAGCGGTTCTGCCCGCTACCCCGGCTACGACCGGGGGCTGATGCCTGGCGGTTCCGCATCCGCCCTCGCAAGTGCCCTGGCTTTCGCTTACGGCCCACTCGCTCCACATTCCCACAGCAACACAAGCCAGTGCCCGCGGTCCCGGCCTCACTTTGCGGGGTTGAAGTTGTCGTTCCACCAGTAGTCCTTGGACTGCGAGGCGCAGGGAGGAAGCGGCCGGAACGTGTGGGACGCCGGCGTGGGGCGTGCGGGTTGCCGCGAGGTACGCTGCGAGCTGCTATCCCGACCTGGGCAACTGCCCGCACACGGGGTGTTGGGCTGGAGGGTTTGCACGCGTGGCCTCCAGAGAGATAGAGCGCCGCTTGGCAGCCCCGGCCCACATTGCACCGCAGCCCACGCTGCAGCACACCTTGAACATGAAATGGAAGTCGAAGTGGGGGCTGCCGTACACGGCTGCGGTGTCAGGATGGCACGAGGGCGAGGGGCAGGGGTCATGCAAACCGTCTGGCGTGCCGGCGCACGGCAGCAGGGCGCCGCAATCCCCGATTGACGGCTAGGTGCATAGCTTGACCGGCCGGGACCGGGGGGCCTGCCCAGCGTGACACCCGGCGCTGATATCGAAACAGTCCGGGCGCCTGGCCATAAGCCACGGACCCTGGGGTGCAGGCGGGTTTCGTGAGGCACAGCGCTTCAGGTGGCGCCTCGTTGCGTGCCTTAACGCACCGGCGGGCGGGTGGCCGTTGTGCTGGAAGCCCCAGTACAGGAAGCTGCGGGAACGTGGAAGGGGCGATTCTGCGGCAGTGAGCAGGCGCTTGCGGGGGGCACCAGGCGGGTAGCGGGTAGGCGCCCAGGCGCCGGTGCACGCCGTTTACTTCCGCCGACAGTAAACAGCGAGTGTCGTTACGCCTGCTGCGGACCCGGGGGGAGTGTTGCTCACGTGAAGGGGCTGGCGCCGACGCTGGGGAAGTCGTTGGACGTCTCGTACTGCAAGGGAGGGTGGATGGGTGGGGGCAAGGGAGGTCGGGGAGGGGCACGGTGTGGACATAGTCAACAGTACGACAACAAAAAAACCAGACGAAGTCAAGAACGTGTGCTGCCAGCGCGTTGCAAGGCCTTCATGGGTCCTCGGCGTCGCCCGCGGGACGGCGCGGGCAAGGCCGACAGCCGCCCAGACTCACGGCCCAGATCCCATCGAACCCCACAGATCCCATCAGTGGTGATCAGGCCTCTTAGCTAGCGGTACCAAGCGTAACTGTCGTTCACGGCAGCGCACTAAGCAACCAGGGGTCCCCCTTATAGTAAAATGTCGGCACCTAAGCACGGGCTCACCATCGTTACGTTGAAGGGGCCCTCCGGCAGCGGGATCATGAGGTTGATGGGGTTGGGCGGCATGCCTTGAGCGGGCGGGTCCTCGAGCGACGCGGCGCCCATGATGTAACCTGAGCGGGTGGGCCGCGAGATGAGGTAGACCAGGCGGCGCGTCGTAGTGTTTGTATGTTGGGTGCGGGGGAGCAGCAGCTGCATTCGCAGCAGGTGGAACGCTGGACAGCGGGAATGCTCGTAGGCTGGGGATGTGCTGGACTTTCTCCCCTGTGGAAGCGCGACGGCGCGACCACACCTCCTGAGCCCAACCCCGGTTGGGCACGTACCGTCTGTGAGCTCGACTCCCACGGCGAGGGGCGGCGTGTCGGCGTCATGGTCGCGCGGCAAGGACACGTAGGTGCGCAGGTAGTCCGAGGGCGACTGCGCGGCAGGGGCAGTGCGGTTACTGCCGGGAGGTTTCGCAAGCTGCGTGCGAGGAGCCCCCGCGCGTTCCGAGCCAGCTGCCTAGGATTGCGGGTCAACAAGCATGTACATAAGACTCTGCTGGGCAGAACGAAGGAAATCAAGAAGAAAAGTAGCATGGCCACATTCCGACACTCGTCGCCACCTCAGCATTCACGCTCCACATCGAAGATACCGACCTTGGTGCGCCCGATGCAAGTGTTTTGGAGGAGCGCTCCGTTTTTACCAAGAAGCTCACCGACGTATGCTTGTGCTTCTGGCCGTAGACCCTGACATTGTCGGAGCAGGGCTTCCACACGGTGCTGATCGCAGCTGAGAAGGGCGACAACACCAAACACTAAGGCAGAGCCGCAACGAAGCGCATTCCGCCGGGCCGCAAGCAGGCGCCCAGCTACCCCACTCGTCCGCGTGCTAGCAGATGCGTACCGTCTGAGGCGCCACAGAGCGCCACAAGCGCAAGGATTACGAGTGCGAGCGCCATTCGCGCCGAGCTGTATGTGTACCTCCAAAACCTTGTCGGGAGCCCGATACGTGAGCTCCGTGTTCGTGATATTATGTAGTGCCGGTGCCCGACGGTCGGCTTTTATCACCGGCATGGGGGACAACGGTTGGCAGGCGGGCACGTCCCTGCACGTCACACTTTTTTTGTTGGTTAGCCCCAGCACCCTGCAACAGCGAGCCTCATGTTGCAAGATGCACTATGCTTGCGTTGTTTCTTCAGGTTTTTCGGACAGCAGACCGATTAAAAGCAGAACACGGCGCCTTACCTCGCTGATGCATTGATACCATGTCTTACAAACGTTGTCATTGTTAACTCACTTGCGGCGTGATTTATAGTGCGAAAAATGGTTGCGGTCTGTGACTGCAGACGACGGCAGACGCAATCACGTGAAGCGTCCCGCACCCCGCACCTGAGCTCTTGCAGCATCTTAGTATATGACAACAATAGAGCACTCCTGCTCACACGTATCTTGTGCATCGCGTGCTCTGGGGAAAGTTGAAAGAGGCTGGGTGGATGTCGAGGAGACGTCCGTCCACGCTGGTCCCCCGCCCCTCGCAGCAGACCGAGTATCATATATCAGCATGTATGGGTAAGGGGCCGCGGTGGCCATGAGCTCGCGGCTGACGGGGACAGCGGTTGGCCGCCGAGTAACAGCAGTTCTTGTCTTGTAGCGGCAGACCTCAGCTAGCAGTATGCAGACAATGTACTTTGCACTGTTGATCGCCATATTGGATAGCTTGGCGAGCGGTCGCGTGCCGTTAACACGAACGCTGGTTGTGCAGACAGGCACGTACGCATGGACGCTCTATTCGCAAGCTCCAGCAAGCGGGATAGGGAACAAAGAAACGTGACGGCGAGATTGTAGAGCCGCAAGCCGAGAGCCGGCAGTACAAATTCCCGCGCGTTTCAGAACACTGAGCGCTACCGTTGCGCATCGCGAGCCATTATTACGCGGCGCTTGGTGTTGGGCTGCTTTATACATGAATTGGCACATCAATTTCCGGCCACCACGACTCAGCGATGCCCACACAGGCATCGCCTATGCAGTACCAGTGCCGCAGCGACGCGCAACGACACAACCCCCAAATCCAATACCGTAACAGCAGCCATAGCCTTCGCTACACCATACGCCTACGGTACCTATGGTTTCCGGTAAGCGAGTTACGGCTGCCGCTGCAGCAACATCACTGCGGTTGCCACTACGGATTGCCCCTCTCTCACCCGTAACGTCGAAGAGTCAAGGGTATCCCCATACCCACCATCGCCAGCCCCAGCTGCCCAGCCCAGGAGGCCTCATCCACTTGGTCCAGCCTGCGGTCTGGGCTGTCTGTCTATCTGGCGGCTGTTGCGCCGTCGCGTGCTCTGCTGCCTCCTGCTTTGCTGGCTGCAACAAGTAGGCCGCTAGGCCCATCGGCGCTCCGAGGTGGCGGCCGGCACGGTGCAGCCCGGGGGCACGGGCGGCACCCCGGGCTGGCCAACGGGGTACAGGCCCTGCACCT
>BDDC01000339.1:29113-66148 GCA_001662425.1 Chlamydomonas sphaeroides
TCCGTCCTCGGTCGCGCGCTCTTGACGCACGCACCCGACGAACTTGCGAAACTCGAGCTCAAAGGACTTGGCCTTCTTGGTCATGCACATCTGGGTGGGCAGCAGCATGGCTGTGGGCATGTGGGTCGGGTTCTTGGCCTGCGGGGGGAAGAAAAAGGGAGCGGGGGCCGCTTCGGTGAGCACGCAGGGCGTAACTATGCGATAAGCTACGGTGTGCAACATAGGCATGGGTGGCATGCAGCCTCTCCCATGCTGACTGCCCGGTGGGGCGTGGTCGCGTACGTCCTCCTGTACCTCCGTGTCGCTGTTGAGAGTGGTGCGTGTGGTAGCCCGCCAGCCCAGCCCGCACAACGTCCCACGGTACGCACCGACAGGTCGATGCATGCCTTGAGGCCCTTGGTCAGCATGGTCTTGATCGGGATCATGGGCTCCAGGTAGGCAATCTCGCCGTCGTACTGACCGTAGATCTGTACGACGGGCGCGGGGCGAGGCAGCGTCGGGACCTCGGGATTCAGTTCCTTGGCCACTGCAGTTGACCGAATGCATGATGGGGACCATGCAGGGGCACTTCGCACGCACCAGGGTCTTGTCGAATATGCGAGGCGGATTCCAGTACGAGTCGGTCATGTCGTACAGGTGCGAGCCCATCTGCATGTGGTACGGCAGAGCGGGCGCATCGTGAGGACAGGTAGGGTGCTGCTGCAGATGTGGCGACTGAACGATGCGCGGCAGCCGCCCAGGTGCGCCTCCGCCAGAGAGCTGCGGGTATGTATCCCGCACAGCGCCGCTAGACAAGGGTCCACCGCCGGATTTGGCCCGCGAGCCACGCACGCGGCAGCTGCCTCGCTCTGGCCCATAGCTACTATGCCCCGCCAGCCGCCGCCTCTATCGCATTGCCCCGCGCGCCCGAGCGCCACTCACCGCCCAAACAAAATCGCCCATCTGCGGTGTCGGCCAGGTGTGGGGCCGCGCGCGGGGCGGGGCAGGGCACGGCAGGCGGGTCGGGTGCGAGGTGCCGCCTTGGGATGGGATGGGCGCTCAGGTAGCCCCATGCGGGCAGCCGATTGCTACCGCTGCACGTTGGCTGCACGTTGGCTGCGTACAGCGCCAATCAAGCCGGAACAAGGCCTACAGCCCCTGGGCAGGGTGGTTTGACCTGACCTGGGTGGCCTGAGGGGGCCAGCACGACTCGGGCACGGGCTTGAAGGTCTTGAAAAAGGTCTCGTTGTTGAAGCCGCCGCAGGGGCCCATGCTGCGGTTGGGTGGTTGGGCGTCGCAGCGTGAGGTGAGGATTGCTTTGTTGAAAGGGCGCCTTGCGTCAGCCAAGCGTGTGGGGTTGTGCACTGCCATCCCTTTCAGCACACGAGCCCTGCACACGCTGAGCATGCAATACACACACACCACTCAGCAGTAGACACTTCACGTGTCGCCGTCTCACTTCATAGGGTTGAACTCCTTCCACCAGTAGTCAGCAGACTGCGCGGCGAGAGGAAACCCAACCGCCGCCGCATTAAGCACGTCACGACGTTAGCAGGCAGTTGTGGCCCGGCGGACTGGTTCTTGGCACACGCGCTGTACATCCAAGGATGCGACCTTAGAGCGGCGTGCTCAGGCCCACGTGCCCCACAGCCCCACAGCCTTGAAGACTTGTAAGGAACAGCGCAAGCAGGCAGCTCCTCCACGATCCACACGTCCCAACGAATGTTGCGAACATGGGGTCCAAAAGCCCCCATGGCACCCAACGGCGGCGCTCGTCCGAGCTGAGAGCCCCCGCTGCCGCGCCCTGAACCCACGCCCGCACGAAGCCCGCACCACCAGCGTACCTTGAACATAAAGTGAAAGTCAAAGTGCTGCGTGCCGTAGATGTCTGAACAACAATAGGGGCGGGGGGCGGGGTACAAGTCTCGGTCTTGGTCCAGGTGCCGGCCGGGCGGGCCGGATGGGCGGCCGCGCCCTGCGCCGAGGTCAGGAGGTGCGAGCCACCGAGAAACCCCGCGGCCGGCTTCCCGCCATCGGCCACGTGCCCTCGCCCCACGTGCCCCGCTCACCGGCGGGCGGGTGGCCGTTGTGCTGGAAGCCCCAGTACAGGAAGCTGCGGGAATGTGGGCGGAAGCGGGAGCGGGAAGGGGCAGCGGCCGCCGTCACGCCGAGTCCTGCGCAGCCCCACCGCGTGGCGCCCCAACGGGGCGGCGCGCGGAGCCACCGGCGGCCAGCGAGTCATCCGACTCGACCCGAAGCGTGGTGCCGTATGCGAGCGGCCGTAGCAGGTTGCCCCGGCCAGGCCGAGCAGCCGCTGCTGGAGGCGAGGGGGCGGCTGCAGGCCGCTCTCTCTGCGCGCCCCGCCGCATGGCCGCACACGGGTACGGGGGCGGGCCCAAGCCGGGGCGGGTCGAGGCCCAGCGCCGCCCGTGTTGCCGACCCCGGGGTCGCGCGGGCGTCGCTCGTGGCCGCCGCCGTTCGGCGCACGCTGCTCACGTGAAGGGGCTGGCGCCGACGCTGGGGAAGTTGTTGGACCTCTCGTACTGCACGGTTGCGTGGCGGCGGGCCAGGGTTACGAGTCACAAACAAGTGTGCGCCAGCTGGCCGCTGCAGAGATAGAGCTCGGGCGGCGCCGGTGCACTCAGGTGCATAGCACACCGCCGCGTGGGCTGCAATGAGGCAGGCCAGTTGTGTGGCCCCGGTGGGCCCCGACTGACCATGGTCAGGTTGAAGGGGCCCTCGGGCAGCGGGATCATGATGGTCATGGGGTTGGGCGGCTGCGGGCCAGCTGGCGGCGGGTCCTTGAGCATCGTGGCGCCCTTGATGTACCCTGAGCGGGTGGGTGGGACGGGCGGAGGAAGTGGGTCAGCGACACGGCACGTGCTTCAGTACACGTGTAGAGCATGCGAGCGCCGGCCGGGGGGAGAGCGGCGGAGCGGAGGGGGAAGGGACAGAGGGCCAAGACACGTTCACACGTATTGTAACCGGTGATCTCCTTAGGAAACTTATAACGCTAATATGGCATCGTTGCGCCGTGCGCGCCCCTGCACCCAGGGCCCTAGCAGCTGCATCCGTGGCTTGTACGGCACCGTACAAATCACGCAACCCTTGGATCCCGTCGTACCGTCTGTGAGCTCGACTCCCACGGCGAGGGGCGGCGTGTCGGCGTCATGGTCGCGCGGCATGGCCACATAGGGGCGCAGGTAGTCCGAGCGCGACTGCGCGGCAGCAGGGTGAGGCAGCAGGGTGGGGCAGCCATCAGCAACGCGCACATACAGGCAGGCGACATGGAGCGCCGTCGTGGCTTGCGATAGTCGGAACGCGCAGGGATTTAGGCGGCGGTTGCTTTGGATAGGCACTGCCGGACTCCGTAGCTCCGGCTGGCGGCTTCCATAGGTGTGCTTTCGGATGTCCGTGAGCGCCGCCCCCGGCGGCGGCCCGCGCCAGTGAGCGCAGTTCCCCGGCGGCGCTGATCAAGACCAGGCATGGCGAGAGCAAGCGGGGCCGCGCCGGTCGGAGGCGCCTTGCGGCGGGGGCTCTTGCCCGCCGTCCCATGGCAAGGGCAGCACTAAGGCAGAGCGGGTAACGTGGAGGTCAGGGGAGAGAGACGAACGCACGCGGCTGTGGGATATGACTTGGGGTATGACTTGTCGGGGCGCGCAGGTACCCGTACGTCGCCGCTGCTGCAAAATCACTTGCAGCTCTCTAAATAGCAAGCTGGGGTTGGATGTCGCCGAAGCGCGCGCTTGCTGTTGAAGCTTCCGGAAGTGCACCGTCCAGTGACCGCGGCTCTCCCGGTGCGCATTCCCCGACGCACACAAGGCCCAGTTTATTATCCTATGCTCTCGCGATATCAGGGTCCAAGAGGTCCAAGTCGTCGTTGTTCGGCGCCCATGCTGAACCCGCGTTCCGACAGACCCGACCAGAGCTCACCGACGTGTGCTTATGCTTCTGACCATACACCCTGACGCTATCGGGGCAGGGTTGCCACACAGTCGCGAGGGCCGCTGCGGAGGGGCGACGCGGTTGCAAACAGCGCATGAACGCAGACAAAAACCAGGCACGCCCCAAGCAGTCGCAGCGAGAAAATGACGTACCATCCGCAGTGGCACTGAGCGCCGCTAGCGCCGCGACCAAGAGTGTGAGCGCCATTGTGCGCATGCGCGTTATGTTCTTTTATTTCCTAGAAACGCAATGCAGCTGCATGAAAGCGTTCGCTTATTTGTATGCGCTATTTGGCTAGATCGTCGAATGCGGCATGGAGCCGAAGGTGCACGACAGCTGCGGCGGTCGGTTGGCCAGAGAAACAGTTCTCCACTGTTTGCTTCTTCCACTCGACAACAGGTCTTGATTTGCCAACTCCTATGCAGTCCTTTACGTAGAGGAGTCGTACGCCAGGAAGTTTCCTGCGCCCAGTCAGCAAACTGCCGGCCCACACGGGAAGTGCCCTTTCGGATGCCGGCTTGCTGGGCCGTCGGCGATGGGTCCCCCCCATGTTGTCGCTGCTAGCAGCGCACAACCAGTCCTCGTCATTTGCTGCAGCGCAGCATTGCGTGGCCCGCGCGGCCTGCGCTGTGCCACGCGGGAAGAAGATGTATGGAGCGGAAGAGGTGTTGCGCGGCCCGAGCCAGTCAGAACCACTGCTTCTTTATACACTCCGGTATGGTGCGTACGCACGCAGGTTTGAGTTCCTGGCACTTCCGCGTCGTTCCCGCTAACCGCGCAGGCTGCCATGCTGAAACATGACAAATTTGACTACTCGGCTCCTCTCGGCTCCAAATATATTTAGGTTCTAGCCGGTGTAGTCCTAGAGCCCCCAGGCTGGCAGTGCTGGCGATTCTCAGGTACCTTACCCTGGCTTTCAAGCTGGTGCATACATGTGAGCCAGCAGCCATGCAGTGCCACGCAACCGCGACCCGACCCAGGCCCATCAACACCGATGTTGCTGTTACACCGTCCGACCAAGCTCACCAGCCGTGCACCGCCCACATGGGCCGTGGGTCCCCAGGGTCGCAGAAAGCCATGACCCGCGCCCACCCCGGCACGCCGCACAGGCAACGCCGGCCCCGGCGGCGCGGTCTCCCACCCACCCCATCGCCCTCCTCCACCCCCGCCTGCACCTCCACCTAGCAGCTGCCCCAGCGGCCGTCTCGTAGAATGAACCAAACTTACCCAGCTGCGCATGGGTGCATGGCTTGCCCCAAAAAGAGGCCACCCCGACCAGACGCAAACAGTCGGTCATTATGCTGTCTTAGCTGGGACTATTTGAGGGGTCTCAGTCAGTGCGTCACCCGCCCTCCCACAGCAACGCCGCGCCGGCACCACCACCCGCCGCCCACGCCATCCCCCAGCCAGGCCCCCCCGCAGCTCCCACCCACCCCCAGCACGCTGCAGCAGCCGCCGCCCTGACCCCTCACCGGCTGCTGCCGCGCGGCGGCCCCCCATACGTGTTGGGCACAAAGCTGCGGAAGCCGGCACCCATGGTGGTCACCTTGCTGGGGCCGCTGGGCCGCACCTGGCCCTGCAGCAGCCCGTAGCTGGTCGTGGGGTTGGCGGCGCCGCCGCCGGACAGCGACCCCGAGCCGTGCGTCCCCGTGAAGTTGCCGCCGCCCAGGGGCCCCGACAACCCGGCAACGGGCAGCGAGGGGGCGCTGGACCGCATCGCGCGGCCCGTGCCGCCGCCGCTCGAGGTGGGGCCGGCGGACAGCGACCGCGGCGACCCCGACGCCGCCGGCGGGCCGTCGCCGGAGCCGTCGGCCGACGCCGCCTCGCGCTCGCGCTCCTTCTGCCGCGCGTACGCCTGCAGCGCGGCACCAGACACCGCCGCCGCCACCAGGCTCTGCGAGGAGGTGGACGTGGTGTCGGGCCGCCGCGGCGGCAGCGCGCCGAAGCCCTGGTGCGGCGTCGGCGGCGTCAGCCCGGACCGGCCCGGAGACCCCGGAGCCATGCGGCCGACGGTGCCGGCGGTGGTGCCGGGCCGCCGGCTGAGCGCCATGCTGAGCGCGCTGGTGCCGGGCCGGTCTGCGGCGGCGCCGTCGGCGCCGCTGCGCCGGAGCGCGGACGAGGCTAGGTGGTCCATGGACTGGGGCAGTTCAAAGGGGCTGCCGTCGCCCAGCCACCAGCCGCCCTGCGGCATGTCGCCCGTGACAACCTGCGGCTGCGGCGGCGCTGAAGACGGCGGCGGCGGCAGCGGCGCTGACGACGGAGGCGGCGGCGGCGCCGCCAGCGGAGCCGACGACGGCGCGACGTCGTCCTCCGGGATCGTCGCCGACGGCGACCGGTGCAGCGGCGCCGCCGCCGCGCCGTCGGCGCCGGGCGAGGAGGCTGGTCCCGGGGCTGCGGCGGTTGCGGCGGCGCCTGGCGGCGCCGCTTTGGAGGGGTCACCAAGGCGCGAGGGGTCGCCGAGGCGTGAGGGCAGGCGGGACATGGCGCGGCCCGCTGGGCCCTGCGGGAAGCTCTCGGAGGCGGCCGAGGCGCCCCATGAGCCGCTGAATGAGGCGCCGCTGGTGACCTGGGGGCGCGGAGAGAGGGAGGCCAGGGGGTTGAGCACGGAGGCAGGGGTGCGGTGGGCAGGGAGGAGGCAAGGCAAGGGGCGGCGTCCCATAGCGCACACGCGTGGGAGGCCAGGGTATGTGAGGGCTGTGCCTGCCGCCCGCGTGTCCACCGGTGCCACTGCGCCACGAGCGCGGTAGCCACGAGGTCGCTGCGGGCAAGCGCCGCGCCACAACCCCCTGCGTAGGTCCCCGGCTCCTGCACGGCCTGCTTCCCCCCGCGCGCCGCACACGCCCAAGCGCATCCCAAGGGCGTGCCACGCGAGGGGTGTGACTCTCTGTTACCTGTCAACGAACACACGCACGAACCCTTCCAGCCCCTCCCTCTCCGCCTCCCCCTCACCTGCGGAGCCACGCCACCCGCCACCGCCACCGCCATGCGCAGGTCGGACAGCTCTATGGCGCGCTTCTCCGCCAGCTCGCGAGCCATCTTGAGGTCGCGCTTGGTGTCGTTCAGCTCCTGGACCACCTGGGGGAGGGGCGGAGGGAAGGGGAGGAGGGGAGGGGAGGGGAGCAGCGTGCGTGTTTGCGCATGGGGGGGGGGCGGCGCAGCACAACGCACAGCGCATGCCACTTGCCATCCGACATCAATTTGGGCACCACCTCCCTCAGCCCACTCTCGCAGCAGGCACACACAAAAAGCACACGCGTCTCCTTCCCCGCTTTCCCCGCGTGCTCCCCCCCACCATGAGGTTGTCGCTCATGAGCTTGGACACCACCGCCCTCCTCGCCCGGTCCGCCTTGTCCTTGGTCTCCGTCAGCAGGCTCAGCATGCGCTCCGTATGCAGCAGCTGCGCGTGCAGCTCGCCAATCTTTTCGTTGTACTCGGCGGCAGTGGTGCCGGCGCTGGGCAACTGCGCGGTCGCGCGGGCCAAGGGGAGCGGGGGACAGTCGGAAGGCGCAGAGCGTGTGTGCGTGTCCTTCAAGGGCAGCGCGGCCGGCCGCGGGCCGAGCCGCTTCCCACAGCCCGTCTCCCTCGGGCCTCTAGCCGCTGCTCACCGCCATCTTGGCCTCTGCGGCCCTGCGCGGTGACCCCGGCGGGTGCGCCGCGGGGCCGTGGTCCGACTCCAGGTAACGCGACCAGGAGGCCTTGTCGCGGCCCTGGTGGCGGGCCGGGCATGGGAGGCAGGAAGGGAGCGGGGTTGTGGCGCGAGTCCTTGCAAGCTGCTCCCTCGATCTTGCTGCCCACGTCCTGGCGCCCCTGTCCCTGCCCCTGTCCCTCGCCGCTTGCCTCCACAAACCCTCCCTGCCCGGCCTCCATGCACCTTGTGGTAGTCGTCTATGAGCCGCCCGAACAGCGTGGGCCACTGGTGCGCTGGCACGTCCTGCAGTGTCCTGAACAGCTGGCTGGTGAAGTTCTTGAAGTACGCCTCGCGCTCCTGCAGCACGCCCTTGAGCTGCGGGCGCAGGCAGTCAGGGGCAGGAAAGGCAGGGAGAGGAGCGGCGGAAGGGTTGGGGCCCTGACGGCACGTGCTGGGCGGGTCGCGGGGACAGCGCCGTGCACACGGCACTGCGCATGCGCGCGGATGCGAGCGCCCTGCCCTCAGCCCGTGCATGCCCTCCCCACGCCCCAACCCCGCCTCACCCCCTTGACCTCCTCCTGGCTGGCGTCCAGGCGGCTCTGCAGCGCCGTGTTGTCGGACATGACGCGCGACTGCCGCTCCAGCTGCCGCTGCGCCACCGCCTCCATCTGGGGCGCGAGGGGAAGGGGAGGGACGGGTTGAGGAGGGTATACCATGGGTGTAACGAACTAGTTGCCGACGGGTTGAGGAGGGAGGCAGGTTGCAGAGCAGGCTGTGGTGAGCTCGCTTGTGGTGGGCACACGTCCGACGACAGGCGCGGAGGGCGGGGCATGCGACCGTGCATGAGCGGCCGGCCGGCGGACACCGGCGCCGGGGGGAGGGGCGATGGCGAGGGCGCGGATGCTGCCTGACCCAGGATGTATGCCGCCTGCCCCACGCCCTCCCTCACAACTCCTACACCCGAGCACCGGCCCAGCCCCGCGAGACCCCGCCTGCGCCCAACGCCCCACTGTCTCCTGGCCCCTCCACGCCCTCTCTCGCCACGGCTACGCCCTCTCCCAGCCCCGCGGTCCCCCACCTGCGCCACATGCGCGGCTGCGTCCTCACGGGCCGCCTTGATGGGCTCCAGCTCGTTGTTGAGCTCCTTGATGCGCGTGGTGGCCAGGCTGCGAGGGGAGGGGGGAGAGAGGGGGAGGGATGTGTTTTTGCACGCTGCTGCGAGCCCGATGAGGCCACTCTAGGCGCTGAGCTCATTGCCGAGCATCGGGGGAAGGGAGGGCAAGGGACGGATCAGTCCCCTGGGCTGCCCGCCCTGCCGCACTCACCTGGTGAACAGCTGCGCCTGCTGCATCTGGAAGGCCATGTCCTTCATCTCCGCGTCCTGCTGCCGTTGCCGCCCGTCGCGGTCCGCCCAGGCCGCCTGCATGGCCTCCAGCTCCTCCGTCAGGGCCATGACCTGTGACGGAGGGGGGAAAGGGTGGGTGGGAGGAGGAGCAGGGGCAGGGAGCCTGATCTCCGGAGGCTGCCCCAGCGGCTGCTGCCCTGCATGACGGACCCAGGTGGGTGGCATATGATGGGTAGAGGCGTGGTGAGGACAGTAAACAAGTCCCATGGCAGGCCAAAAATCCCATGTTCCCGCATGGTGGTGGGGGGCAGGAGGAAGGTGCTTCCCACGTACCGCTGACGGACCCGCCCCAGCCCCCGCCCTCGCGGTCCCCTCCCCGACCCACCTGCTCCGCCAGCCGCGTGTTCTCCCGCCGCAGCGCCTCCGCCTCGGCGCGCAGGCGGTCGTTCTCCTGCGCCGTCTTGGCGTTGAGCCCGCTCTGCAGCGTGTGCTTGGCCAGTAGCTTGAGGTACGCCTCGTCCTTCTCCTCCAGCTGCAGGGAGGGACGGAGGGTGGGGGCGCAACAGGACGCAGCGTGCGGCACACGTCTCCACACCGCTCGGCGGCACGCGGTACATGGACAGCGGGGCTGCACCACGTGCATGTGGGTCCTGACGTGCTAGGCCTGAAACCCGGGCCGTATGGCGTTGCGGCTCGGGTCGCTCTCGCCCCCGCACGCACCTGCTTCTGCGCCGCCTCCGCCGCGCGCTGCAGCTCCTCTTCGTTGAGCTCGCCGTCTATGCGCAGCTCCTGCTCCATCTGGCCGTGCGCCGCGTGGATGGCTGGGGAAGGGAGGGTAGGGTAGGCAGGCCCACCCACGACAGAGATGACACGTCAACACATGCGCCCCGCACGTACGGCGGGGCGGCCGTGGCAGACAAGGGCGCAGGGCGGTGGGGCGCGAGCCCGTTCGAGGGGCTGCTGCTGAGGTGCGGCACCCACTCTTGGCCGCCTCCGCCTTGGTGCTCTCGATGGCGTTCTCCAGCACCGCCTGCTTGGAGGAGGCGTCGCCCATGGCCGCCTGGGGTTGGAGATGGGGTTGGGGCCAGGTTGGGGGGTGCGGGAGCAGGCGGGGAGGGGAAGGGACAAGGGAGGGGCCGGGGGAGAGCTCTTCCCCACCGTCCCGCTGCTCCCAACAGCCTGTTCCGTCGCCCCATGCTGTTCGCCAGCAGCAGCTGCGGCTCGCGGCCGCGCTGGTGCTCAGCACACCACAGCACCGCCGCTGCCTTGTTCACGGATGAGTGACAAGCCAACATTCCACATTACGCCCCTCGCCGCGCATCCCGTGCTGCTCGTCCAGCTGCCACAGCTTGCAGCCAGGCACCAGGCCTCATGTGATGAACTTATCGATACCGTATGCCAACGACAGTCACAACACATCGTCGACCCCCGGCCCTCACCCCGTGCTGCTCGTCCAGCTGCCACAGCTTGCGCCCAAACTTGGCGCGCAGCCGCGCCATCTCGCGCTCCGCGGCGTCGGTGCGGCTGATCTCGGCGGCCAACCTGGCGGGGGAGGGATGGGCGGCGAAGGGCGGAGCCGCGGGTTTGCCACGTGTGCACGGCGCACCAGCAGCGCATATGCCTGCCCCCGACAGCCGCACGTGTTAAACCCCTTCACACCCTTCCGCAAACCTCCACACATGCTGTCACGGGCGTGCCCCGAGCACTCACTTCTTCTCAAACACGTCCTGCTGCTCGCGCAGGGCGCGCTCGAAGTCGCGCGTCATCGCTTCCTGCAGGGTCGTCGCGAGGCAGGGAGCGATGGCAGGTGAATACATCGCAGGTGGGTGCAGGTGGCCGCGATCACCCCCTCCCCCCGCCTGTTACCCTCCCCACTTTCCCAACACCTCCATCCCCTTCCCCACGCCCTCCACGCGGCCCCACCTTGAGCCGGTCCGCCGCGGAGCTCTCCTCGCCCGCCGTGGCCCGTGTGAAGGCCAGGTCCGCCCGCAGCACCTCCACCTCGTTGCGCAAGCGGGCCAGCTCGCCCTCCAGGTCGCGACGCACGCCCTGGGGAGCGGGGGTGAAAGATAGGCAGAGGGCTTGGCACGCGGCTCCACAAGTGGTGCCGCCCACGGCTGCTGTGTCGTTCGGCTAGTGCGTAGTGGTGCAACAGCAGGCCCGGCCGACATGCACAGGGGCACACCTGCTCGCGCTCGTACATCTTGTACTCTGCCTCCGTGGCAGCCTTGGCCAGGCGGTCCTTGAGCTCGCGCACGTTTTCCTGCAGGACGGGGCGGAGGGGAAGGAGCAGCAGCAGGAGCATGCAGGTGTCACCGGTGGGCAGCCTGGCGAGCAGCTGCCGTGCTGGCGTGAGCTTGGTCCTTGGCTGGCGCGGAGCTGGACCGAGGTCGCACCGCACCAGCGCCAACATGCTTCCTAGGACTTGCAATGTACTTCTTCGGCATGGCATGAAGCTAGCATGAAGGCCGGCTCGCACCTTGAGCAGCTGCATGTCCACCGCCCGCACGCTGACGATGAGCTGCGACCCCGCCGCCGCCGCCGCGGCCTCCGCCGCCGCCGCGGCCGCGGCCGCCGCCGCCGCGCGGCTGGCGTGCCCCGGGCCCGCCGTCGTCGGCCGCGACAGCCCGCCCGCCGCCGCCGCCGGGCTCTCGTGGTAGCCCCACGACGCCGAGCCCGCCAGCGCCAGCCGCAGCAGCCGGTGCGCCGCCGTCGTGCGGTCCGTGTGAGTCAGCACCGCCAGCGGCGGCAGGCCGCCGGCGCCGCCGGCCATTGAGGCCCCTCGCATGCCGACCGTGTAACCCGAGGGCGCGACGCCGGGACCCGACTGGCGAGTGGGGCTGGCGCCGCGTGTGGGCGAGGGCGGCGCGCCGCCGGCGAGCGCGGCGGCCAGGGCGGCGCCGCTGGGCGCCGAGCCGCCGAGCCCCGCCGGCAGCAGGACAGACAGGATCCAGGTGCCGCTGGCGTCGGCGGTGACGATCACGCGGCCGTCGCGGTGCGCCACGACCTGTCGGAGGTTGGCGGTTGGCGGTTGGACAGTTAGCGGTTGGTGGTTGCCGGCCCCGCCCAATGGGCTGCGGCACCTCCACGCGGCCTGTGCCCTTGGCGCTACGCCGCCCCGTCAGCCCCAGGCCCTGCCCTCCCCCGCCCCCCACCTGCGTCACGTCCGCGCCGTGCGTGTAGTACTCCTGCACGTCATCGTTGGCGCGCGGCCGCAGCGGGCACAGCCGCAGCCGCCCCAGCATGCCCGACCCCAGCACCACCTCGTACCCGCCCGACCCCAACCCGCCGCCGCCGCCCAGCGCCGCCACTGCTCCCGGGCCTAGGCCGCCCGCGGCCGCGCCCGGCAGGCCCGCGGCGGCCGAGGCGCAGCGCGCGATCGCGAGGCCGCCGCGCGAGGGCTGGATGATGGTGGTGAAGTTGGAGCGCTGGCGGAGCTCGGTGGCGGCGAGCGGCGCGGCGTTGGGGCCGTCGGGCCCTAGGAGGCCGGCGATGCGGGTGACGGCCTGGGGAAGGAGAGGGAGTGGGGGGGGGGGCAGCATTGACAAGAGGACGTGTACCCTTCCGGATGGCAAGCCACAGGCACGAACGCCACGGTGGGTGAGAGGCTCCCTTAGTTCCGCGGACCCACGCGCAGTCCTGGCACGCCCAACGTTTCGGGGCGCTCAGCCCTGGACGGGGAGGGGAGCCCTGGCACACACCGGGCGCCTCGCTTTGGTCCCTGCCGCCTTAAACCGCACGGCTCCATGCAGCTCCTGTGCCCCCTTCCTCCCCTCCATCTGCAGCCCCACTAGCGCAACCAGCCCTGCGCCCCACGCTACGCGGGACTACCGAGCCCGGCCGCCTGCACCCTGCTCCCCCACCTGCATCTTGGCGCGGTTGCCGCCGCCCGTCACCGACTGCTCGCCGCCGATGGGCACCAGCGACGCGCGGCCCGGAACCTTGAAGACGGGCGTGTCGGGCGCAGAGCCCATTGCGCCGCCACCATTGGCGGGCCCGGCGCCGGCGCTGCCGCTGGGCCCGCCCAGGGCTCGGCCCAGCGCGCCCGCCATCTTGCCGCCGCCGAACTCGGCGCCGGGCTCGGGGCTGTCGGTGCCGCCGCCGGGGGCGGCGGTGGCGGCGCCGCCGGCCCGCGTCGTCTCCATGATGCGGAGGCCCTGCGGTCACAGCAATGGAAGCGGGGCATGGTAAGTGCACACGGCGCACAGTCGTGCATCCGTCGTGTCACCTGCGTGGTGTGGCTTGACGCTGTGGCCCCGCAAGCTGGCATGCAATGGCTTGGGGTTTGGCCACCGCAACGTACGGATGGCGGGCGCGACCTGTCCCCCAACACCCCCAACCCCCGGCTCCCCCACCTGCGTTGTGTCGCCCACCACGAGCGTGCCAAAGTCGGGCGTGCAGGCGATGGCGTCGTTGAGGTAGAGCTTGCTGGTGTTTTCCTGCGTTGGCAGGGGTGGGGAGGGGCGCGTGTGTTGCTGTGTGCGGGAACGGGTTAAGCCGAGCCTGTATCCCTTTCCCGCACCCTTCCCCTCTGCATCCCCTACCTCCCTAGCTTCCCTGCTCCCCACCTGCACCCGCACGAAGCCATCCATGGCCCAGGTGAACACCGCCCCTGCACCCTGCCCCCCACACGCAGCAAAACACACACGCTGTCCCCCTTCCCCTCCCCCTCCCCCAATTCCCCTGCTCCCCACCTGCACCCGCACGAAGCCGTCCATGGCCCAGGTGAACACCGCGCCCTCCCCCGCCGTGGCCAGGTACGCCCCGTCCTCCGACCACGCCAGGTCCGTGACCGCCTCATAGTGGCCTGGGGGTGGCCGCAACGGAGGGGGCGAGAGGGGAGGTGGCCGGGGTGGTTGAGGCTACGGTCAAAGCGCGGCCCGGCGAGGCAGGCCACACAGGCCTCCGACAAGCTGGGCAGCAGCACAAGTCCAGGGGTTGGAGCCAGCGCCCCCCCCCCCGCCAGGCACGCCAGACGGCATGTAGTGCGCGAGCAAAAGGTGGCCGCACATCGCCCGCCCGGGCCTTCCCGCCTACCCCACTGCTTCTGTTCCTACATGGCCCAGCACTTCAAACACACACACAGCGCATCACCCAGCGGCGCCCTCACCCGCCAGGCACGCCAGCTGGCGCTTGGTGAGCGTGGAGAAGATGTACACGTGCCGTCCGCCCGGGCCCGCCGCCGCCGCGATGAGCGCGCCCGTGGGGCTGTAGCGCACCAGCGCGCAGTGGTCCAGAGACACGGCCGCCGGCGCGCCACCCCGCCGCGCCGCCGCCGCGGTCCCCCCGCCCGGCGGCGCCGCGCCGCCGCCCGGCGGCGCCGGGCCGTACTCGTGCATCAGCTCCTCGCCCTCCACCAGCAGCCCCTCCACGATGGCGTAGCAGCGCACGCCGTCGACGTAGGCCACGACCAGCTCGCGGCCGTAGGGGTCGATGGCGACGCCCAGGGGCGAGTGGTGGCACATGTGGGTCAGCACCAGGCGCAGCGGCGCGGTCTGCCAGATGCGCACCGTGAGGTCCTTGCTGGCGGTGGCCAGGAAGTCGCGCTGGGTTGGGGGAAGAGAGGGGGAAAGGAGGGGGAGCGTGCTTGGGTTGGTGATTAGAGGGTTGGACGGGTTGCAAAGGTTCGGAGAGGGAGGGAAACAGTGACGGGCGTGGTGAGCGCGCTTGTGCTCAAGCGAGCTGGGCACCGCAAACAAGGAGCGGCGGGAAATCCTGGCATGGGAGCAGGCGACGGCGTGCTGGCTGCATGGGAGAAGTCGTTTTGGCCGCCACAACAGCGGTTTGTGCGTGTGGCATGCCCACCTTGTACGCCAGGGAGGCGGAGATGATTGACTGCTCGTGGCAGCCGGGCAGCAGCTGCTCCCACAGGTCAGCGGCGGCGGCGTCGGGCGTGAGCGCGAGCGTCTGGCGAGGGGAGTGGGAGTGGGATGGGGAAGGGGACAGGGTACGTGTCACACGGGCGTGGCGGCGGTGGGCGGCAGCAGCAGCAGCAGCAGCTGCCGCAGGGGAGGGGGGGTCTGGGGCGGCACGGGTCTGGGTACCGGGGCCTGGGCGGCAGCCGGCTGGGCCACACTTGTGGCCGGGGCAGCGATGACAGCTTGGGGTGCTCTGTGGTGGTGAGACGCCCTGGCGCAACCGGCTTCGCCAGCACTGTTGCTGCCGCTGCCTCGCTGGCACTGCTGCCCACGACCTCGTATCTTATACTGGCACTGCCGATACCTCGACCATTCAACTCGATATGCTCTATCGACGACTCAATCGATGGGCGTCATCGACGGTATCGATAGGCTACACGACGGCCGCCAGCCGCACCCGCGCATACGCCAGGTTGAACTGGAAGGTGGGGCCGCCGCCGGCTGCGCGGCAGGCAGGGCAGGGCAGAGCAGGACAGGGCAGGGCAGGACGGCGGGCAGTGGGAGGGCGTTGGCGGAGACGTGTCATACACACTCTTATCCCCCTTGACCCCGCCCAAGTCCCCCAGCCTGCCCCACCTGTGGCGCACAGGAGCGTGTCGCCCGCCTGGTCCACGCTCAGCGCCCGGATGTGGCAGTCCAGCGACACGCTAGAGGCCGACTCGGGCACCCGCGTCTCGCTGTAGATGGCTGCAGGGTGTGAGCGAGGGAGGCAGGGCGCGCAGGGCGGATGAGCCAAGGGGATGTGGTGGTCTGACAGGGGCTTCCGTAGCCCCTGAACAGCGCCGCACAACACCCCCACTGAGCGACCTCCAGATGCCGCCGCCGCCATGCCAGCCCGGCCATCCCCCACAACCACCCGCTGCCGCTACTCACAGTAGCGGTCGCTGTCCTCGCGCGCCACCCTCCTGAACAGCTGCAGGTAGCCGCGCTCCGTGGCGGCCGCGATGCCGCCGTCGGGCAGCCCCAGCACCGTGACCAGCGGCCGGTCCGAGGTGAGCGCCAGCTTGGCGTGGGCGCGGTCCACGATGAGCACCTGGGGCAGGAGCCAGGAGGGTCCGGCAGGTGGGCAGGGGCCGGGCGGTCCTTGCGGGGGTGTGACGTCAAGCGGGGTCGCGAGCGAGCATGGGCGCGGTCCACGAGCAGCACCGTAGACTGGCGAGGGGTCGCCGGATGATGATGAGTACGATGAGGGCTGGCAGGCGCTGCCTAGGAGTGCGCGGCGCGCGCTTGTATGCAAGCCAGGCGGGACCCCAGGCGCCGACAGCAGGGACGACTGGCTGCCTGCTCCATGGCGGAGTGGCGCTAGGTGGCTAGCAGGAGCCGGCTGCGCCCGACCGCGAGGGCCCCCACATCATTGGCTGCGAATGACCCTGGCGCAGCTGTGATGCCTGCACGATTGCCCCGGCTCCCCGGCTGCTCGACGACGTCCCGATACATGATTGCAATCGCACGCACGTGTGCACACGACGCAGCTGTGATGCATGCGCAATGGCCCGCCCTGCCTGACCATGCGACCGCGTGTGTTCGGGACTAGGCACAGACAGTGCGCGGCGCGAGTCACTGTCGCGCTCACCTGTCGGTGCGAGGTGGCCAGCAGGAAGCGGCCGTCGGGCAGGGTGGCCAGGTCCACAAAGTGGGCGCCGGGCTGCAGGGGGCGAGGGGGCGTGGCGGAGGGGGAAGGGGCACGGGAGGGAGATAACGACGCAGGGCCGTTACAGACAGCGCACGGGCCAGCAGCCCTGGGGAGGGGATCGCCGGGCGTTGGGGTCCGTGCCCTTGGCCAACCCTCTCCTCCCGTCCCCCCGCTGCCCCAAGCGCCCACCGGCAGCTGCGCGCCCTCCACGGTGTGCCGCTTGAAGCCGTTGGTGCTCTGCCGCCACAGCCCCACGTCCCGCGAGCACATGACCAGCACGTTGGCGTCGAAGCGCGGGTCCAGCGCGGCGCGCAGCAGCGGGCCCGCGGCGCCGTCGCTGTCGACCGCGCCGCTGCGACAGGGACAGGGAGGCGAGGGCGCACCGGATGCATGGTTCAGGCAAGGCCCAGCACGACGCTAGCGCATTGGGTTCTGCGACCAACAATTGAATTTAGTGTCAAAAACGTTCAAGCCCAAGGTTATTACCTGCACTTCGGCGCGGGGCTGGCGGCCCAATCCCACATGTGGAAGGTCGAGTAGTAGCGCGGGTCGGCGGCGGCGGCGGTGGCGGCGGCCGCGCCGCCGCTGCTGGTGGAGCCGCTGCGGTTGTCGTCGGCGCCGGCGGCCAGCAGCAGCGTGCCGTCGCCGGAGAAGGACACGGAGGTGAAGGAGGAGGTCACGTTGGGGCCGGACACCGAGGCGAGCCGCTCCAGCGTGGCGGCGTCAAAGAGGGTCACCTGCGCGGTGGGGAAGAGGAGGGACGAGGAACGGGTAGCGGTGTCAGGTTCATGGGTTGTGGGGAGGCGGGCGGGAGGGAGGGGCAGATTCTACTGCTTTAGGATCAGCGCACCACCCCCCGCGAGCGCCTGGGCGCGACAGCCCCTCACGAACGCACGCCCTCGGCCGTCGCTAGGTGCTATTACGCGCGATGCAGCCTCATCCCGCACGGCACATGCACCCAGTCAGCTGCACGCCGTGCGTGTCCCCGTGGGGCTCCCCACCCCCTCATCCCCACCTGCGGCGGCAGCCCCTCGCTCATGCACTCGGCCGCCGCCAGGTACTTCTTGTTGGGCGACACCGCCACGGCGCTGATGGAGCGCACGGAGCGCAGCGGCTCGCTGAGGCGCACGTGCGAGAGCTGGCTGGGGCTGCGGGGGTGGAGGGGAGGAGGGGGAAGGGGAGGGCGGGAAATGCGAATGGCGAGAGGGTGAGTGCTGCGGTCGTGCGGCACAGGGCCTGGGCGCAGGCAGCGTGGCCGCGGCACACCCTCTCCAGCCTTTTCCCGCAGATCCCAGTAACCCTTCGACCGTGCACAACGGTCCGCAACGAGCCCCAGCCCTTGCAGGGCGCCTTGCGCCCTCGCGCGGCCCCTGGCAGCCGCCAGTGACGCTCCTCACCGGCCAGCCCCCCGCGTCCCTCGCCAGCAGCGGCCAACGCCCCTCTCCCACCCTCGCCCCCGCCCCTGCCCGACGCGACGCCCCGCCCACCCCGCGCCCTGCACGCGGCGCCCTGGCAAGGCCTTCGGGCCCTAATGCCCTTGGCCAGCAGGCACACACGAGCCCCAGGCCCCCTTCCTCTCTCCCTCCGTCCCCCGCGCCAGCGCCTCACCAGTACATGGCCATGCTGCGGCCCACCGGGTACACCACCTTGTCCTTGGCCAGCAGGCACACGCCGCCGGGCACCGAGCACATGCCCACCGCCATGCTGCGGGGAGGGGCGGGCGAGGACGCGGCGCCATAGGGGTAGGGAGTGGGTAGAGGTTGCCCGAGCAGAGGGCTCCATGGGGGGCCAGGCTGGCGCGATGAGGCCGGGGCAGCAGGTCCTCGGCACCAGGCCGCGGCCACAGGTGGGCCCGCGCCGAGGCAGCTGCCGGCTGCGGGCAGGGCTGGAGCTGCTCCGCTGCGGCCACTCGTAAGCCAGGGCCACTGCCGGCGGGGCGCCAGGGCTCTGGGGGCGTCCGGTCCGGTACAGCAAACAGCACCCGGCGCCCAGCATTGACCGCCTCCAGTCATTCGCACGCGGGCCGGGCACAGCCGGGCGACTAGCTGGGCTGCCACCAACGCCGGGCGCTCCCACGCGGCCGTCCGCCAGCAGGGGGCCAGCCAGGCACCCGGGCTGCGGCTTGGCACGCATCTCCTCGCCGCGGCGCAGGCCGGAGCCCGGCGGCTAGGCGCTCAGCCGCGTGGGAGCGCTGCCGGGAGGCCGTGGCAGCACGCCAGGAGGAAGCAGCTGCACTACCCGCCCGGAAAGACCGGGCGTATCTGACGCCAGGCTGCAGAGGCATGCCGCCGCCAGGGGGACATGGCAGCACCGCCTGCCCACGCCCAGCCGACGCAGTTGTGGCGCGCCGGCGGTGTCGTGCGGGACATTGGCCCCGCTGGCACGTGGTGCTGGGTCCCTGCGCCGCCCTCCGGCGCAGGCCGGGCCCTGCCTGGCGCCGGGCCGTGGCTTGGGCTGCTGCGCCTGGAGGCCATGGCATCACGCCAGTCCGCCTGCCCTCGGAGGCCGGGCGCAGCTGGCGCCGGGACGTGGCGGGGCTACGCCAGCGCGCCTGTGGCACGTGCCTCAGGGCGTCGCAGGCCGGGCGTGACAGCGCCTGCGCCGCAAGCTGCTCCGGACGCCGTAGCCGTGGGCCCTCTGCGACGCCAGAGCACCGCTGCTGCGGCAGCGCTGGGTGTGCCCGGCGCCAGGTCGTCCACCCCCGGGCGCAGTCAGCAGCCACGTGCGTGGCGCGCCTGCCAGGCTGCCATTGGGCGGGGCTGCATTCGCCCGTGGGCAGCCCCTGCGCCGCTGGCGCGGCCCCCGGCCGCACGTCAAATGCGCGCCTGCAGCCGCTGGCACGTGTGGCGGCCCGCCTGCAGCCGCGCCTGTGGTGCGGCCCGGTCCCACACGACTGCGGCAGCTGCCAGGCGGTGGCGGCCGGCTGCCGCCGGTAGGTGCACCTGCACAGGCGGCCACTGCATACGTCCGCGTCCTTGGTGCGCCGCCCAGCGCCAGGTGCAGGACTCGCGACCGCGGCAGAGCGCCTCTGGGAGCCGCTTTGTGCCGCGGACATGGGTCCGGAGGTCGGCGGCGCCCGCCGAGGCTGCCGCCTGTGCTGGAAGACATCCATCCCCAGCCGCTGGCCAAGAAGCCGGCGGCGCCTGCCGGGCCTCAGCTGCCGGAGCCGGGGCCGCTCCTGGCGCGTTGGCTCCGCAGCTGGGCGCTGCGACCGCGCGGTTGTCCGGCCGTGAAACCGGCCGCGACCGGGCCCTGGCGGCTAGTCGTGCGCATGCCCAAGAGCTGCTCTCGCTGCGGCAGCTCAGGACCGGCGCAGCTGGCTCTTCTGTACTGCGGCATGGCTGGCATGTCTGGTGCTGCCGGAGCTCACCGTGTGCCAGCGGCGCCACGGCGCGCCTCCCCTCGTTCCCCTCGCGCCCTCTGCCCCCTTCCGTCCCCTCACGGGTCAAGCAGGACCCTGCCAGGTACTCACACAGGCACCAGCGTCGGCTGCATGCCGGGGCCCGCCTCCAGCGCCATGCCGAGCCGCGCGTCCGGCTCAGGAAGCTGAACGCGCAGCGGTTTGCCAGCCATACTGCGTGTGCTTTTGTCACTCGCTGCGTCCGCTGGCAAGTCTCAGCTCGTCTCAGCTCGTCGTCAATCTCAGCTCGTCACTGCTTCTACAGCCTTGACTCTGCTGTATCGTCATCGTGCATATCTAGGTCAGGGGGAACATCGCGATAGTGGGTTACGCTGGCATGGTCAGCTATGGCCGCGTCCTAGGTTTTGTTCCTGCTCTTGTGCGCAGTTCAATGTTGTGCAGGTAGAGTCATGGTCGAGTGGTGGGCATGGGGTGTGGTGCCGTGGTCCAGGAAAGACAGCTTCGAAGCAGCATGGGGTCTGTGGGCCAGTAAGGGCCGAGTTTGCACAGGCTCTTGTTTTACTTCTGTTAAAATATACATCGCGCACACGATGCAGCCATGCGCTCTGCTTGCAGCGCAGTCGCTGCGTGGTTTGCTGCCGCTTGAGCAAGCTGCGCGCCAACTAGCATGTCAGATTAGTACAAGTGCGGTTTGTTCAGTAACGCGCAGCGCGGGAGTTGCAAGCACGAGCAGCGCTAGTTCACCTGCATCGGCTGCATCGCCGACCTCCCGAGGCCCGATCAGCAGCTGGGGAGGGCTCTGGGGACATCAGTCACATGCCTGCTACGCGACCAAGGCGGCGCCCGCGGCCAAGCGCGCTAAGCCGGAGGCGGGCCCCAACGGCGAGGACCCCCGCTTCATCCAAGTCGTCCTGCGCAAGGCAAGCCCGCGCCGCCCCGCCTGCCTGCCCCTCCCCCTCCCCAACTCCTTCCTCTCCACTCCTCAAACCCGCACAAGCGAAGCGCCAACCCCGCTGCGCCCGCGGGGGCACACGTGCCCCATCCATCCCCTCATCCCTCCACCCACTCATCCCTCTGCAGGATGTGCCCCGCCTGGGCCGCCGCGGCCAGGTTGTGCCCGTGCTGCGCGGCCTCATGCGCACCAAGCTCTACCCCGCTGGCGATGCGGCCTACGCCACGCCCGACAACCTGGACAAGTACGCCGTGGTGAGGCAGGCGCCTGCTGGGGCGCGTGTGGCCACGTCGTTCGAAAGCCCAGCAGCCCAGCGGCACCGCGATGTGTGCCACGGCGCCGAACGCCAGGGCGCAGCGCCGGCCGGGCTCGCGGTCAGCCCGGCAGGCGGCGCCAGGGGGCTCGCCTGCGGACGACACCTGGCACCTGCACACGACACGGCGGCAATGCCGGCGCTGCCCAACCGCCCAACATCCACAATAGGGCGCATGGTGCCGTTGCCCCGGGAGGCAGCGCTGCCAGCATCCCGGCGTGCCCGTCGGGCACGCCGTACATGCTGTGTCGCTCCTGTTGGCCCCTGTTGCACTAGTCAAGCCCGTCGCCGAGTCGTGTGGAAGCACCGCCGGTGGCGCTGGCCGCTGACGCTGGGCTCAGCCGGCGGGCCGGCCCCATCGCGGGCAGGCCCTGCCCGGCTCAATGCGGCGCGGCTGCGGAGGCCTCCGCCGGCGCAGCGCGGCATGGGGTGCCTGCAGCGCTGCAGCCGCAATCGAGGCCCACGCTGCAAGGACCTCGTTCGCGCATCTGGGCAGCTGCCGGTGCCGCGCCCAGCAGCCACGCAGCCCCCCTCCTGCCGCTCTCTCCGGCAGCCCAGTCCGCAGCCACGGCGCCCCGAGGCCCGATCGCGGCGGCGAGCGCAGCAGCTGACCGCAACCCGGCCGCAACCCCACGCCCCACCCCACCCCCGGCCCAACCACAGGTCGAGTCGCAGTCGCCGGAGGCTAGCCGCGAGTCCGCGGCCGAGTCGGAGGCTCGCCAGCTGGAGCGGCTGCTCAAGGCGCTGCACAACAAGCCGGTGGTGAGCCGCGACGCCGCCTGTTCATCGCGCTCAGCATCGCGACATCACCATGCCATCTTGCAAGCATATCAGTCATGCACAGCACCCCTGCCCCCACCCCAATCCTCTGCACGCGCCGCGACGCGGGCCCCTCGCCGTTCCCGCCCTCACCTGCCCGCCTCTCCGGCCCCTCTCCCCCACACAGAGCGTGTCCCGACGGCCCTCGGCCTCGGACCCCGAGCGCTGCGTGCCCGCCGTCACGGCGCCCTCGGTGCTGGGCGCGGTGCTGCGGCAGCGCTCCATCCAGCTGGACCCCAGCCACCTGCTCATGGAGGGGCTGCGCATCGACAGCTTCGGCACCTACAAGGTGTGCGGGTCGCGTACCAAGAAATGACCGAGGTCTCGTTTTGGGGAGAGGAGGGGCTGCGCGTCGATAGCTTCGGCACTTACACTTGGGGGCGCGCGTGTTGGTGTGTGTGGGGGGGGAGGGGAAAGTCTTATTGACAGCGGCGCGGGGGCGTTGGGCGCGCCGTAGGCGCACCCAGCATCCAGCATTGGCGGGTGCGGCTGCGACCCCGGCCCGCCCCCGGTTGGCCCCGGTCGTTCGGCACCTACAAGATGTGCGGGTTGTGTTCTTGTGTAGTGTAGACATCACATCATATGTACAGTGTCATACTCGGTCGACGCTTACAAGGGGAGCGGGAAGCGGCGGCGTGTCGACAGCTCTGGGGCGTGCAGGGTGGGGACTCGTGTGGGGGAGGGACGGGCACGATGCGCCCCGCGGCGGCCCAGCTGCCGATTGCCCACACGCAGCGCCCCTGCACACCGCCTGCCCCTCGCCATCACCGCAATAGTGGTCCCACGCTGCGCGCCGCACTCACTCCCTGCACGCGCCGGACCCTGCCCCCTCCCTCGTGTCCCCACGCCAACCTCCCCCGGCCCCCGGCCCCGCCCCACCCCATGCTCGCAGCTGCCGCTCAACCTGCGGCTGCCAGACAACACGCAGGTCGGCTGCCGCGCTGGGCGTGCTCGCTCGCTTGCCGGGGGGTAGCACGCTTCACATCCTTCAGCCCAAGGGACCTGTTCACCGTCCGCGCCACCTCTCTACCCATGACATAACCCCCACCCCACCCCCGCATGCGCTTGTGTTCTTTGTCACGTGAGCGAGCCCCGTTTGGCACCTGCTTGGCACCTCTCGCCACCTCTCGCCCGGCGCGACAGTAGGCGGCGCTGCCGCTGCCGCGGCAGCCGAGTCCGGCGCGCGGGCCTGCACGTGGGCCTGCACCGTGGGCCGCATGTGGCACCCCACACCCGCGCACTGCTGCTTGGGCCCCCGGCCGGTGGTTGCCGGCCGCGTGTCGGCCGCGCGGCGGCATGTGTCGCTGATTAGTGATGACCGACCCCAACGCCTCGGCCCCTGCTGTCGCCGCTATGCTGTCGCCCCAGCGCTGTCGCCCCTGTACTGTCGCCCCGGGCCGCAGGTGGAGCTCACCGTGCACGTGGACCGGCGGGGAGGCAAGGCGGCGTCAGCGGCGGCGGCGGCGGCAGGGCAGCAGGCGGCGGCGGGGGCTGCGGCGGGCGCGGGCGCGGCCGGCGTGGCGTCTTGAACGGGTTGATGGCAGGCGGGGGGGGGGCGGGCGGCTGGGCGGCAAAAGAGTGGAGCTGGGTGTCGGGGGCCGAGGTGGGTCGCCTGCAAGCGGCAGCGGCGGAAACGCGCCGTGGCTGTAGTCGCGAGGGCCGAGCTTCGAAGCAGCGGTGGCATGGGCGGCGGTTAGGAGCTGGCGGCACCTGCTGCATTGCGGCAGACCGCCGTACTGCAAGTGAGCAGAATTAATTGATGTGGTTCCGTTTCAAGTTTACAGACAGTGCGTAAACACAGATTCAAACGAACAGCTGCGTTGCAGTTTGTACGCAGTATGTCGGGAATGAGCCTGCCTCGCGGCGCCGCCGTGGCGCTGACGCTGGCGCTGCTGTGCGTTCACGCAGCTGAAGGTAAGAAGTCAGCAGCGTTGTGAAGGGTGCATGCGGGAGTGCTTGCTTGAGACGAAACTCCGGGCCCGTCCATGTCACCGCAGGCCACAAGAAAGACTGCACGGACAACATCCGCGTGTATGGCGATAAGTTTAAGCACACCTCGGTATGTATGGCGTTGCTGGGGCAGAAGCCGAAAGTTCATGCGGCGGTGCCTGTTGAACTGCCTCGCGCGTCATGGCCTCGAGTCCTCTAAGCAACTTACCTCTGAAAATAATTGATACTGGTGCTCGCTGAAGCTGTCGGTGTGACCTGCGCCAGCGCAGCACCGCTGTAAGGTCATGTCCTACCCCGCGCTGCCTGCCGACCCGTTGGCGTATCGTAGACTTGCGTCCAGATTTATCTCTTGCTGCAAGCTGTGCTTCGGGTCGGGCGGATGCCGGGGTGCGCCCAGCGTTACTGCGACCGCATCAACTGACACATGGCTGACCCAACCACGAGACAAGCACGATGAACAACGCAAAACGCACAGGCAGACCCTTCTTGAATTTCTGGGCTCAGGCGCAGCAGCAGTCCAACAGGGCAGGCAGCCGCACCGGCTCGCCCAGCCTAGCTCGCTCGTCATTGCTTGCTTATCCTCACCCGCTGCGCCCCGCAGGCCCCCGCCGAGTACATGCGCACCTACGTCGCTCTGCCCCGCGACCACGACTCCTCCACGCCGCCTGTGGCTGTGGGCATCGAGCTGACCGATGGTGCGTGCGGGCGGGGCCTAGGACGTACAGGGCTCGGGGTTGCGCTTCCCCCGCCGGTTCGGAGCGAGCGGCCCGCGCGCGCCGCTTTCTTTCATCGGCCACGCGGACGCCCCGGCGCAAAGGGGCCACGGGCGTCATGCATAGAGGAGGCTTTGCTCACACAATGCAGCACCCACACCAACCGACGCACGGCTTAACCCGGGCCCCTGCCCGACCCGGCCCCCGCAGGCTTCATCAAGGGCTCGGCCACGCTCAAGGACCCCGCCCCGGCTGGCCCGCAGCCGCCCAACCCCATGACCATTATGATCCCGCTGCCCGAGGGCCCCTTCAACCTGACCATGGTGAGGCGGGGCCCACTCGCTTCCTGTCAACGCGCAGATGTTGTGTGCGCGCGCACCGAGCAGGGATCGAGTTCATTAGCTTTCTCGACAGCCGCAGTTGGCTTGGCGCACCGCCCAGCGGTCGGCGACCGCAAACCCCTGCCCCTCCTGCCCCACGGCGCCTGCCCACGCCCCGACCGTCACAAGGCAGCGACACTCCACTCCACCCCCGGCCCCAACCCCAACCGCCTTGCTTGCCCGCCCCCCGCCCACCCCTCTGCAGTACGAGGCCAACCAGCACTTCCCCACGGTCGGCGGCAGCCCCTTCACGTGAGCAGCCCCGGCGCCGGGCTCCCAGCAAGGGGGGCGGGACGATGCTCGCTTGTGATGCGGAGCGCGCGCCCCATGAGTGGCGCAGTGTGTGGCGCCAGCAGTCGCTGCTGCTGTCCCAGGGCGCGTCTCACGCACCGGCCCCCTGCACACCCCTGGGCGCCATGCCATGTTGCCATCCATGCCCCCAAACCCCAAACCCAAACCCAACCGCGCCCCCTCCTTCCCTCAGGTTCCTGTACTGGAGCTTCCAGCACAACGGTCACCCGCCCGCCGGTGGGTAACGGGACACGGGCAGGGAGCAGCGCGGGAGCTGTTGCGGGCGCGCGCCTGCGCGGTGGGTGCAACGCAGCCCACCGCCGAGCGTGGGGCGGCGCGCCTGGGGCGGGCGCACTGATTGCAGAGGCAGTACCTGCTGCGCATATCTGCGCCCTCCCTGACGTTCTCGCCTGCACTGCCTGTCGTTTTGTCGTGCAGCCATCTACGGCAACCAGCACTACGACTTCCACTTCATGCTCAAGGTGCGTCAGGGGACGCCAGGGGCTCTGCCAGCTGACACAGCTGCGGCGAGTGCGACACATCGACGGCTGGCCGCTGCTGTCGCGCAGCCAGCAGAGCAGCCGCTGCTCGCCAAGCAACGGCCGGCCGCCGCGGCTCTGGCAGACAGGAGGGGCGAGCTATGCGCATTCGCCCCCTTTCGCCAGGGTGTCGCAGGACCGCGCCTGCGCAGCCCTACCTGAGTCCCATCCACTCGTGCTCGTATCCCCCACAGCCCTTTGACGCGTGGTGGACCGAGTTCCACCCCATGAAGTGAGCACGGGCGCGGGCGGGGGGCAGGGTGATACGCGCACACGCAGGCGGGGCAGGGCCAGTGGTGCCGTCGCCAACATCTTGAACCTGGCGCGGCTGGCGCCCGGCGGCTTTGCAGGAAGGGCAGGGGCGATCTGTGAGGGTGGGGTCGCAAGCCCAAGGGCCGACGCCGCACGTCCCAAGCGTCGGCATCCCCACACGCCATTCCTAATCGTTCTAACCGCCCATCCGCCAACTCCATAACCGCAGCATGGGCCCCTGCGGCGGCTTCAACAACGAGACCTTCTTCAAGACCTTCAAGCCCGTGCCCGAGTCGTGCTTCCCGCGCCAGGCCACCCAGGTTGGGCCGGGGCGTGGGGTGGTCGCAGCTCGACGAATGGGAGCCATGATGAACATTGCCGCAAGCCGATCTGACCTTAACCCATGCCTTGGCCCGGCCCTGTTCTCTCCGCACGCCCGCAGATCGGTGACCATGTCTGGGCGGTGAGTGCCACAGCAGCATAGCTAGAAACGCATGAAGCAACATGTCTGCAAGCTTGACACTTTGGGAGCGCGGGGCTTGCATTGGCGCTGGCATCGCGAGGTTTGGGTCGAGCGCCGGGCCAGCAGGAGGCCGCATCCCGTCTGTCTGCCCTGCCTGCGACTCCTGCCCTCTGAAGGCACACTTCTTGACACATTGCCGTACCTTGCCGTACAACAGATGGGCTCGCACTTGTACGACATGACCGACTCGTACTGGAACCCGCCGCGCCTGTTCGACAAGACCCTGGTGCGTGCGATGCGCGGCGCTCTTGGCGGTACCGCACCTGCCACATCCCTGCCGTCGGCACCGTATAAGCAGAGGCCTTGCCAGGGATGGGACCTGGGGCCGTGGGCGGCGACCGCTTGTGGGGGGGAGGCTGGGATGTACGAGACGTGACCCCCCATGCCGCTGTACTCTGTCTTGCAGATCTACGGCCAGTACGACGGCGAGATCGCCTACCTGGAGCCCATGATCCCGATCAAGACCATGCTGACCAAGGGCCTGAACGAGTGCATCGACATCGAGGTGAGCGACCCACGTGCCCAAAGCCCCCGGACGCCTCGCCAACTTTGCCACAATGCACCCCAGCCTGCAGCGTTGTAGTCCTCAAGCAAAGCTTGGCTTGCGTTGGGCACGAAGCACGTAAGGGCAGCAGGCGGACAGCCAGCTCGTCAACTTACAAAACGTCCCACACTGCCTCCCCGCCCGCCACAGGCCAAGAACCCGACCCACATGTTCAAGCCTATGATGCTGCCGACCCAGATGTGCATGACCAAGAAGCGGAAGACCTTTGAGCTCGAGTTCCGCAAGTTCGTCAGGTGAGGCTGCGCCCACTGCACCGCACACAGCACGTACGCACGTCCTCGCCATCACCTGCCGCCACACGCTCATCACCCAGCTACGCAACCCCGCGCGCCTGTCTCAGCCGCCTCCCCTGTCCCTCGCCTCCTACCTCCCTCCCGCCCCTCAGCGTGCCCGGCGGCTGCCCCACCAATGGCGTCTACAAGGGCCTCTACCCTGTGGGGCAGCCCGGGGTGCCGCCCCTGGCGCCAGGGTGTACCGTGCCCACCCTGCCCCCGGGCGGCCGCACCTAAGCGGCCCCCACACGCGGGGCACGCAATCAGGCAGCCCCATTGTGCTTTCTTACTCCAGGGACCATTCTTTCGGTCGAGCCTGCTGACAAGTGTGCAGCGCGTGGGGCCGGGGGGGGGGCGGGAAGGCAGAGCGTAGGATCGGGGCTTGGCGTGTGAGCCAGTCGTTGAGGGCGCGTTCTGCCGCCGCGAGCATACCAGACATGTCGGGCGCATTTTGCGGACGCGCACTCTCTTCGCTGGCTATGGGAATGTGTCATACACGAGTCATGCTATTTGTTTTGTTTATGAATCAACCATCATGGGAGGGGTGGTGGCGTAGCCGGGCCGCGGCATCATAACAGGAGGACGGCACGGCTGTTGAGAGCCCTTGGCGGCAGTGGCTGCCGAGCGTGTGTTCGCAAGTGACCCCGACGCGCCTGGGGCGGCCTGAAGGCACAGCACGGGAAGGGGGCGAGGGGAGGCTGCCAGGAGCTGTAACCCACCCCCAGCCAGCGAGCCGTGCTGCAGCAGCCGGCGGTCTCTGCACCGGGCAGGAAGCTCCTGGCGCCGGAGGCCTCCGGGCGCTGGAGGCTTGGACTCGTACAGCAACAACGATGAGCGCGTTGGGCTAGCCCAGGGCGGCCAAAAGCTATCCCTGCCGCAGTCGGAGCCGCGCTGCTCACAGGGGGCGCGGTAGATGATGCACATGGGGGCTGCCCAATACCCCAGCCAGGGTCAGCTGGAGCGAGCCTATCGGTAGCTTCACAGGTCAGGTTCGTGGGGCGGCGGGTGTCTGCGCTCCCGCGGCCTCCCGCTGCTTCCGCGGCCTTCCGCGCTGCGTGCCGGGCGTGCTGGGCGACGCCAGTAGACCACCTGGGCCGCGGGGCGCTATCAGGAGCAGGAAGTCTCTTGCGCGCCAAGGCATTGCATCTTGCCAGCAGCTGCACACTGCCGCGATGTGCCCACCGAGGCCAGCCAGCCAGGCACGTCGGGCGGACGTGTCGGCACCGACGCCGCGTCCTTTTGCGCCAAGGTCCGGTGATGCGGACTGAACAGTCAGGAGGAACCAGTTGCCGGTGGCACGCCTACGTGAGACGCGCTCTACTAGCTCTTCCGGTGAGGCGCGTCGGGCAGCAGCCCTGGTGAGCCGCTTCCTGGCGCACTTATCCTGAAAAGCTAGTCTCCAGCCAGGCACGGCCGGGTGCGGGCAGTGCGCGAGCAAGGGGGGGGTTGGGGGGGAGGCGTGGGCTGTGCAGCGGTGGGCCCAGGGGACGGATGCGGATGCGTCGCGGTTGCACTACGTGCTATCGCAGCGGCATAGCTCAAGATACTGTCGCGCATCTCATATGTATATCGCTGCAGCGAACTGGTCAATTCCGCGACCTGCATCCTGTAACTTCTGCTGCAGCGCGTCCACCTGCACCACCTAGGCAACATAACGTATAAGGGGATCGCAGTACTCGTCTTCCTAAGCACTGGGTGCGCTCCTCCGTTTAAACATGCGGAGCTGTCAGAATCAGCGTCGAAGGCCTGGAGCGTAACAGGACTTCGTGAGCTTTGGAAAGGATGTCAACGAATGGGCGTGGGCCGTCTCGCAACGGCAGCTCGTCGCAGCGGCATGGCGACGACGCTGCGGCACAGCAGCTTCCAGGCACTGGTCAGCAAGCTTACGATGGACGGCTAGCATCACAGCTACCTCTAGGGCCAATTGGGGCGGCCGGAAGCTTGGCAGGTGCCCCAGGGCAGCCGAGAGGAACCGTACCAAACCCTCCGCCCGAGTCGCTCTTCGGCCTTGCGGCCGACCTAGCAGGCGTTAGCCATGCACCTGGCCCACAGCCCGCCTACCAGCATGGTCCCGAACCGACCTACTCAGACGCCGGTGCCGGCATGCACCCGAGCATGCCGGGCCCCAACGCCCGCCCGCCCGCGCGGCTAGGGCCGGTGCGCGCGGTCCCTCTGGCGCCACTGGCACCCAACCCACTGCCGCCCGCCATCGCGCCGCCAAGAACGCGTCTAGACCGTGGACGTCAGCCGGATACCGCCGACCCCTTCAGCCTCGCCGAACACCAGCGCCGTGGCCGCGGCCGCGACGACGTGCGGCGCGACACCCACGGAGCGGCACCCTACGGCCTGGCGCTCGACCTCCTGGCCAGCGGCATGGCCGAACCGGGGTCCTTCCTGGCCCCGCCCGAAGACCAGCCCCTCCCATCACTAGCGCAGCGGCGCCAGCAGCCTCCGCGGCGGCCGCTGGGCGGCCGCCCCCCCAGCGCGGGCGCAGAGGGCTCCTCCGGCGGCGGCGCCGCGGCACCCAGCTCGCTGCAGCAGCCGCCGCTGGATCCCTTCACGGTCATGGAGCTGGCCGCCAGCCAGGAGGGGCTGCCCGAGCCCGACTACGGCCTGGTCGCGGAGTTGCGCAACAGGGCGGCGCCGGACCCCTTTGCCAGCGACTTCGGCCTGGTGGCCGAGGTGGCGCGGCGCAGGTCCAGGTCGCCCTCGCCGCTGCCGCCGCTGCGCGCGCGGCGGCGGCTGGAGCCGGTCGAAGGTGAGCCGTGTCACACGGGGGGCCGGCACCGCCGATGACAGGGGGCTGAGGCGGCAGAGGTAGTCGCGGACCCGCAGTAGCGGCGCTCCGTTGCATGCTGCCATGCCGGCCTGCCTTCCCCTGTGGCACCGCCGCCCCGGCGAAGCGTTGCCTGCCACCCGCTGCCGTGCCTTGCGCTCGCCGTGTGACCCGCGCCGCCTTCGTGCCCTATCCTGACCCCATCGATACGTCGACGACTTAGTTCCATAACCGCAACCAACACGATTGACTCAAAAACCGACGGCTGCCCCTGCCCCTCAGGCTTTGGCCTGGACGACGAGGTGGAGGCCCGCCGCAGGGCAGCAGCGGCCGCGCACGCGGACCCCTTTGGCGCCGCGGGCGGGCCGCCCGACCCGTTCGCCATGGCGGACGAGCAGGTCAAGGTGCCGCGGGAGCTGCTGAGCCCCTACGAGGCCAGCCAGCAGGTGCGGGGTGGGGGCGGGGGGAAGTGGGGCGGGGACGTGGCCGCATGCTGGTGGTGGGCGTTGCGCGGCGCGGAAGCAGCACGGGAGCAGCGGGATGGACCGGGATGAGGGGCAGCGAGGAGCGAGCTCCCTCGCCTGTCGCAGGCCCCGCGCGGAGCACTGCACGCAGCCTCGTCCCCAATAGCCTCGTCCCCATCCCCACCCTCCTAGGGCCTCCGCCCCCCCGCCGCGTGTGTCCCACGCCCCACGCCCCACGCCGCCCCCGCAGGAGGTGCCCGACCAGGACACGCGGCTCAAGGCGGAGGGCAGCCAGGCCAGCCATGTATCGGGCGATGGCGAGCCGTGGGGCCTGGCCGCGGAGCTGGGGGTGGACATGGACGCAGCGCGGCGGCAGATGGAGCAGGTGGGCAGCCAGCTGCCCTGCTATCTCGGTCGAAATAGTCGATCAAACTGTATTGTGCATGAGCGCCGGCGTATCGATGGAGCCAATAGAAAGTACGAGGGCAGGCTGGGGAGGGGGCAGAGCGGCGGGAAGGGAAGAGGTCCAACGAGGGGCGGCATGGGGTGAGCGGCCGCACCTGTGTCCCGCATCCAGGTACGTGCGGTTGTTGCTGTCGGCATGTCGGCAAACGCCTTGCGCCGTGGCCAAGACCTGGCGCTCGGCTGCCCCCGCAGGGCCTGGACCCCTCAGGGCGGCCGCTGCCCGGCCAGCCCTCGGACGAGCAGGCAGAGCCCGCCGGCCACAAGTTTGTGTACGACGAGGACACCGGCATGCTCGTCAACACAGGTACGACGGTACGGCGGCACGTACGACAGCATCCTGGCCTGCGCCAACGTGGCCAGTTTCGACCGTGCCCAACTCGAGCTCGGCTGATGTCGGTTGCCCCCGCGCCCGGCGCGTCACGCTCCGCCGCACCCGCCTGCGCCGCCTTCCTGCGTCGGCCTCCCCCGAGCGCCTCCTCGCCCCATGCTCCGCTCTTTGTACCCGCAGAGGGCGGCCAGGGCGAGGGCGGCAGCCGCAAGGCGCGGCAGTACATTGAGGACGACGTCACGGGCCGCATCTACAAGCTGCACTCGCGCAGGCAGCGGCTGTTTGCGCTGCTACGCCGCAGGGAGCCCGGCATACCGGTGGGGCGCCGCGATGAGGCCGCCCGGGGCTGGCTCCCCGGAGGTCTGGCCGCGTGGGTCCCTGGCCGCCTTCTTCCACCCTCGACCACAGCCAGCCTGAGGGTCCCGGCGCAACGTTGGTCGCCTTGTGATGGGGCTGCTGGGGTTCAGCCCTCGTATCTTGGTCAACGGAGTCGACAGAGTCAATCGTATCTTAGGCAATGGAGTCGATAGTCGACGAGCCGAGGCGTCGGTGTATCGGTAGTCAGTACGAGATAGGAGGGCTGGTGGGCTGCGCCCGTGGTTGCGGACAGGCCAACGGCAGCCTTGACGGAACTCTTCCCGCTGCTGCTGTGCCCTGCTGCCCCGCTCGGCGCACCCCAGGAGGAGGACGAGGACGACTACTACGCGCGGGGCTTCCGAGGCGGGCTGCGGCGGGCGCTGGACCGCGTCACCAACTTCTTCTGCATCCTGGGCATGTTTGCAGAGGTGCGGCCACGCAGCTTCCTCGCATGCGGCTCATGATTGGGAGTATCGACATACCGCAATTTAACCCGATAGCCGCTGTCGGCTGAAACGCGTAAATGGCATGTAGTAATGACGGCTGCGCGCGTGCCGGCGCGCCTGTGCGGTTCCGGAAAGGGTCGGGCGTGCTGAGAGCCGTCGGCCTGCTCGCCGCGAGCCAACCAGAAGTTCGACGCACTGCCGCCTAACCCAACCCCTCTCCGCCCATCTCTCTCTCTCTCTCTCACTCACTCACTCAGGGCCTGCTGGGCGGCTTTGCGCTGCTCAACTTCTTCATGACGTACATGCTGTACGGCAGCACCACCATGCGCCGCTTCCTCAGCTTCTACGGCCCTGTGGCCATGGACTTCAACCGCATCTACTACGGCCTGCTCGTACTGGCGCTCATATCGTCCGTGAGCAGGTGAGGGGACGTCCGTCGTACCTTCACCGATACAATCGTATCAGTCTATCGGGCTGAATTGCCGATGTATTGAGATAGTCCTTGTAAGATACGAGGATTGGTGAGGGCTGGTCGGGGAGGGCCGCGCTGTGAGAGCCACCGCTTGCTAGGCCCTTTCAGCCTGGGCTTTCATGCCTTTCAACCCCGCCGCCACCGCACGCTCTGTCGTACGCCTCTGCTCAGCGCCGCGCCGACCCGTCAGGGCACACCCTTCCTCCGCACCTTCCCCCCCTGTGTCACGCACATGCCTCTTCCCCCAGCCGCAACCCACCACACAACCACACAACCCAACGCACTACGGGCGTGTTACTGTACTTATAACTAACATAACCCACAGGCTGGCCCCCACGCCCACCCACACATGCCCCACACTGCCTCTTCCCCCACCCCCAACCCCCAACCCAACCCCTTCTCCCAACCCACACAGGCTGGCTCGCGACAAGCTGCGCGACTTCCAGCCGCGCCACCTGTGGCTTATGGCGGTGGACTGGGTGCAGGTGCTGCTGTACCTGGCCGCGTATATCGTGTCGGTGGGTCGGGCGGGCGCGGGAGGGCTGGGCTGGGGTGGCACCGTGAAATTGTGTGTGTGTTTGGGGCGGGGACCGGGGAAAGGGCGGGGCGATAGTGTGCCTGCCGCCGTCGTGGCTGCGTGGAGGCCCACGGTTCTCTAACCGCCAGCGGTCCCAGCATTCCTGGGATGTTGCTTGCTCACGGCCGCGACCAACCGCCCTCCTCTTTTCCATGTTGCCCGCCTTCCCTCCCGCCCCGATCCTCCCTGCCGCAGACGCTGTGCACTCCCCTGGACGACGAGCTGACGTACGAGTCCAACCGCAACCCCCGCTTCTACGCGCTGTCCTTCTCCTCCGGCTTCAAGGGCCGCCTCGCGCTGTGGCACACGCTAAACATACTGCGCACGCTGTTCGTCGGCTTCGCCTGGGCGCTGGTGAGGCCCGCGCCGTGGCCGGGTACCGGGAAGGCGCTGGGGGCAGGAAAGGGGAAGGCATGGCGCCACGCGCAAGGCAACAGGGCCAGCTGCGCGAGGTCGTCGGGCACCCTACTCGGCCCTGCTGTCAGGGCTCTGGTCGAAGGGGACAGTTGTCTCCATGCGCCCCGCCGCAGTCACAGCCTCATGGCTGGGGCCACCCCATGGGCCACCCCATGGGCCAACCCATGGGCCAACCCAAGAGGCAGGGCGCCGGCGCGAGCACGCACGGCCGCAATTGGTGCCATCCATCACAACAGCCGTCCGCAGCGCTGGGCGGGCGAGGCTCAGCAAAGCGCGTGCCCGCAGCTACGGTATCATTTATCCGTCCTATTGACCCCCCGCCCCTCCGCCCTGCCCCGCCCTCGCCGCCCTGGCTCGCCCTCGCAGACGGCGTACCAGACGTCGCCCTACGTCTTTGACGCCACGCTGCGCTACGAGCTGCGCCAGGCCAGGCGGCAGCAGGCCGCGCTGGCGGCGGGGGGGCCACTGCTGGCGGCCGGGGGCGTGGCGGTGGGGCAGCCGGTCACGTAGCGCGGCCGTGGGGCGGTCAGTCCGTAACTCGGCCGGGGTGTTGCACGGCGCGGAGCAGGTGTCGGAGCGGCCACGGCAGCTTGGCCGTGGGGCGGTGAGTGCAGCGGCAGGCCACCGCAGGGCCGAAAGGCGGAGGGACGTAACGGGAACCCCGTCAGGTCGTGAGCGAATGTGAAGCAAGTTGCAGCGAAGGAGGCGGGCGTTGACTAGGAAGCCCTTGCGCCAGGTGTCTGCACGCGCGGTTGGGGCCCGCACCCGACTACTCGGTCGTCGCCGCAGCAGGACCCACGCCGGGGCTTGGAGGTTGCTTGCTCGGGGTTGTTGCCAAAGGGCTGCACGGCGGCCGCCCTACCTGCGTCGGGGGCGGAGACACCTGAGCGGACCACCGCACGCAGCAGGGCGGTGGAGCGTGGTGCGTTTGCGCCTTCCTTGCTTGCGGGACCATGCAGGGCCTGGCGTGGCCCGCAGTGTGGCAGAGCGTTCTTCATAGGATCATACATGGCTGGCTGGCTGTCACCGGCGGCATCGCCAGGGCGGCTCCCGTGCGCGATGGCGGCTATGCATGGCTGCATGGCTGCTGCGCTCGCATGCTGGTGCCACCGAGCGATGTGAACACGGGCCCCTCCGAGTAACGTATGCGCTCCTGGCGACGTACAGAAAGGAAGATGTTGCTTGTGGCGCAAGGCGCAGTGTCGTACCCATACGCGGATATGTACACAACATGTCCCCAACACCCGACTAGGACAGCCTACTTGCTTCCTCATAGACGCAAGCTCGCTGCCCCCGTGGCGCGGCAGTCCATCGGCAGGCAGACCTCTCGTGGACTGGGTCACCCGGCGGTGGCCGTCAGGAGGTGCGGGGGGATATATCGCCATGGCCCATGCGTTCATGAGCATCCGGGCCGAAGGGCGCAGGTGCGCCGCCGCGTGTAGGGGAGAGCAGAAAAGAGAGAGCCAGCATCGGTGCGTGCCCCTGACCGCTGCTGCTGCCTCAAGCAAGCAGCTCTGCGCACAGCAGGCCGTTCTGGTCTGGGCCAGGAGGGGGACGCAGCAGCAGCTGGCTGAGACACGGCATGTCGAGACATACAAGTACTGTCACGCCACTGTACGTAAGTGGAGAGCAAATAAACAAGCGTTACCAACAACAGACGTGCTGTTGGACGCTTCCTGACGCTGCTACGCTAGCCTGCGCCTAGGCCGTGCACAAGACGCTATATGTAAGACACGTTGCCTTACACTTGGGTCTCAGTATGAGCGACGTTCGCTGTTAGAGGTGCTCTCCACTCAGCAGTGGAGAGCTCAGCCACGCGCCTACACCCTCTGATCCTGCCGTACACGCATCAAGCACGCTCGTGCCGCCGAAACACACACGCACCCCCGTCAACTCCCCGCACTTCCCGGACGGTACTGTGACAAGGCTACGTTGTGTCACGACAGTACAGCAGGCTTGAGCGGCCGCCGTGACCCAAACAAAAGGATTCGCAAACGACGGCAGCACGACCGAAGGAGACACGGTCCGACGTCGGCGGCGCCGCCAGCTAGCTAGCGGCCAGGCCGGAGTGCGTGCCATGGCGGGTGCAGGGCCCAGGGCCCGCCGGCAGGCATGGTATCAGCATGCCAGGCCCAAGGGGCCAGCAGGGAGAGGTGGGCGCGGCCCGGCCCAGTGGGCTTGGGGCCCGTACGTCCATGGGCGCCCAGCCGTGCCGCTGTCCGCATACCTGTTCGCCGCCTGCCAGCCGGCGCCCGGGACGCGTGGCTGCAGGGCCCAGGCCGCAAGCGTGAGCTGATCGGGTTCCGCAGAGCATGTCTCGGCGGCATAGGTGCTTTCCGTCGACCCGCGATCTGTGCTGCTCAGGTCGGTGTGCCGCGGCAAGGGCGTCCAGTGGGCCTACCTGGCTGGGGAGCCGGGGTGCCGCCGCCACGCAGCGCCAGCGGGGTCGGTGGGGTCGTGGGGCCGCGCATGCATGCAGCACCGACCGCTTCCGTCACCCTGCGGCGCCTGCCGTGGGCCCGGCGCCTCCACCTCGTGCGCCTTGAGGTCGTCGATGAGCTCGGCCGGAAGCAGCGCACCCAGCAGCATGGCGTTGGCGCACCTGGCATGGGAGCTGCTGTATGGCCGCGCGCGAGCATGCAGGCGATAGTCGAGCAAGGCTAGGGCCAGCTTGGGTTTGAGGGCGGGGAAAAGGATGAGCCCCCCACCCCACCACGCCCCGGGGGACAGGGCGCGTAGGGGGCCTCGGCCCACCTGATCGCCCTACCTCCTTAGATCACGGCGAGTCAAGCTCGCCGCACCTCTATTTCTATGTCTAAAAGGATGAGGCGGTCGAGCCGCGAAGCACGGCACCTGTACGTGGATTGGGCCCGGCGCGGCGCAACCACCGCGGACGCCGTTGCAGCAGCAGCCACGGCAGCCGCAGCGCCAGAATAACCCGGTCTGTGTCGGCAGCAGCCTTACTTGGCGGCCAACTACCGACCCCAAACGCGGCTGAAGTAAGCGGCCACCGCGGCGGATGCGACAGGGATGGTGCATCCAGCTGCAGTCCGGGCAGCAGGCTGGGCGCACGCCCCCAAAGGTCCGTAGGTTGGCGGCCAGGTTGCTTGGCGGCGCGCAATAATTGGAGCACGAAGCAGCAGGCAGGGCTGAGCGCCCTTGGGGCCGGCAAAGGCGACGCGCGCCGCCGCCGCCCAGTGCAACCAAGCAAGCAGTCGGTCATGCCGTGATGGGCCGTTCCAGGGTGTCTGGGGAGGGGCACGGAGCGGCGGCGTACAGGTAGGTACGCGCCTGCAACCGCGCACCGCAGGAGGAGCTTTGAACTGTTGCTTGGCGCTTCTGAGCGCAAACGCAT
>BDDC01000340.1:2160-20778 GCA_001662425.1 Chlamydomonas sphaeroides
CGCTGCCTCCGAGCCAGCAGCGCCCCCTCCCCGGCCGGCCGTCGTCTCTAAGCCATGCTCGGCGCCGTTGAGGCCCGCGCTCCGGCCGAGGCTCATCTCTGCGGCACCGGCCCCGGCCAGCTCGCGCTGCCCGCCTGCTGCCGCCATCGCTGCAATCCGGCAGCCGCAGCTCATCGGCCCGTGCTGCCCGCAGCGGCCGGTGGCGGCAGCGCCGGCGCTCTCGCCTGTGGCGCTCCTCCTGATGCTGCGCGGCGCGCCCGCCCAGCCCATCGCCAGCGTGCAGCCGTCTGCTGTCCCCCTGGCGCGGCGTGTGGCAGCTGCGGCGGCGGCAGTGAGGTGGACCAGGAGGAGCCGCCTCATGTGCGGCGCCGCGTTGCCGGCCTTGGACTCTCATCGCACCGGCCAGCAGCGGACGCCGGCGGATGCGCCAGGCCGCCGGGGTGTGGCCGAGGGACGGCAGCAGGGGGTCGCAGATTGCCTGAGCAGGCGGGTATAGCGCAGTGGCTGCTGAGCGTGCAGCTGGGGTGGCCGTGTCAAGGCCTCCTGGACGTACGTGCGCATGAGTGGTGCGGGAGGACGTGATGCTTGTGGGTACCATAAGCTGTGTTTCTATGTTTCTTTCCATGACCTCCAATGGCTGGCGCTGTGCATTGTGGGGCCCGCGGTATGGGTGTGGTCGGAATGCATTGCTACATTGTGTGCTGGGGTAGGTGGCTGCCGTGAGGCCCCCAGCGTGACGCCGTGTCGGACCGTTTGCATCGAACAACAACAGCGCGCTGCTGGGACCCGTGTGTGGGCCAGGGGCCGCCTGCCACCCCTGTGTCTTGCGCACTGCGGAAGTAGCTTGCATAGTTCATAGGTGTGCCAGAGTGCCGGTCGCGTCGGAGGACCGCCGCGGCACCGTTGGCCATCATCGGCGGTGGCACCGGTAGCTGGTCCGCGGGCGATGAAGGCCGCGTTAGCAAGGGGCGCTGTGATGTGTGCCCTGGGTCCCTTAGCACATAGACAAGTGCGCGAAAGCACGCTAGCTGCCCACGCCTGGTGGGCGTGTAGGTCCGGCTGCCTTGTTAGGCGCTGCCTTACTGGCATAGTCCTTAGCATGTCCCTGTGGCTAAGTGGAGCATGGCCCAATGGGCCGGCATAACTAACGAAGCGGTTTGGCGATGGCGGCAACCTGGCCGTGCCTCGTCGCATGCGCCTTGTGTAACATGCTCAAAGGGCGATGGGCGTACCGACCATGTCCCCAGCTAGCCACGCCGCCTTCACACACCTCCGTGGGCGGGATGGGCAGTGCTTCGCCTCAGACGCCATCGAGCAGCCTGCTAGGGCCCTCGGGCTGACCAGGGCCCCAGCGCAGCAAGCACGCGGCAGCGAGGGCCTCCGCCTCGTGTGCGGTCGCTTGTCCCGCCAGGGGACCCGGCCAGCCTCGGCGCTGAGACGGGGGCACTAGCGGGCGCGCTCGCTGTGCCCGGTCGACGCAGGCAGCGCGAAGTTTGCAAGACTAGCGACATGACGCGTTGTATGTCAGTGCCTATGTCCCACCCAAAATGAGGAAGGGGGCGTCGACCCGGCCAACTCGTCCTTTGCCTGGGGCTGCCGGAATTGGGCGACTTCTGTTTACGGCGTTACAAAAACGCAGGCCCACCACGGACACTTTCGTCTCGCCATACATCATAGTGCCGGTACCTGTCTGGGACGCGACCCCCGTCCCTTCACCCGGACATGGCGGGGTATGCTTGCGTCAAAGAGATGGATGCCATCCCGCCCACCGGCCTCTCTCTGGCACAAGCGTACGACCGCAATCGCAACAGGCGCCGCCCAGCCAGTTAGGCACGGCCAGGAGGTAGGGCCCGCCCGCGCTGCCAAGTCAGCCCCCAACACCGCTACGCCTCCAGTTGCCAGCGCCAGTCGAGGCAGCGCTCGTCGGCCGCTTGCCGCGGCCGCGGGCGTCGCAAGGCCCCGGTCCACGTTCGCCGGGGCCGCGGCCCCGGCGGCCACCCGCTGTCCCGCGGATGCCTCAGGGCAGGCGGCCTTCGACTGCGCTCGCCTAGCAGTCTTGATGGCCGGAGAAGCAAGCGCCAACGCGATATCGACACGCTGGCCTCCAGCCGGTTCCCAGGAAGCTGCGTCCTCTCGCATTGCTCTGCAGCCTCGCTGCCCCTGCCGCCAGCAGCCTCGTCGCGCCAGCTGGCACCGACGGCCATCCGCCGCGCCAGACCCGACCACGGCCAGCACTGCAAAGATGCCCTCCCTAGCCTTTCCACGCATCCTGCACACTCCGTCACCCACCGTCATCGGGAGCCGCCGCCCGCGCAAGGCCAGCCCCGGCCGCGGCGCGCCCAAGCCCGCTCGGCAGCGCGGCCGCCGGCCCACAGCACAAGAGCCGCACATGGGCTGCACATGCGGCTGGCAGTCCAGCCGCGCACGGGGCGGATCGCCAGCTGCGGCACGCGCCGGCGCTCAGGCAGCCCTGCCGCCCCGCCCGCTACTCGCCCTAACGAAGTGCCCCGCCCGCTAGTCGACCTCACATCCCCAGCCCATGCGTCGCGGAGAGCAGCTGCGCCTCTTCGGCTGCGCGCCGGCGGGACGCTCCACATGCCAGTCCCGGCTGAGCATCACAGAGCGCCGGTCGCCGGTTGCTATGCTGCACGGCGCCATGCCTGCGACAGCTGGACCGGCGCGCCACGATGCTCCCCGGAGGCCCACTCAGTGTGTCCCCGCTGGCGCTGCCGTGGACTTCTTCTTTTGCTTCTTGGGCCGCTCCTCTTCCCCGCCCTTGGCGTCGCCGCCTGGCGTCTTGCCGCCGTCAGCTGCGGCGCCGTCCTCCGCTTTCCGCTTCTTGCCCTTCTTGGCCCCGCCGGCGTCACCGCCTGCTGGCGTCGCCGTCGGCGCAGCGGCTGGCGCCCCTGCGGCTGCTGCTGGTGCTGATGCTGCGGGCTTGGCCCCCTTCTTCTCTTTTTTGTCCTTCTTGTCCTGCTTCTCCTTCTTGTCCTTCTTGTCCTTCTTCCGCTCCTCCTTGTCCTCTGGCTTGCCGCTCGCTGCAGCGCCTGGCCGCGCCGCTGCCGTCGCCGCGCGGCCCGGCGAGGAGGGGTCTATGAGGTCGGCCGGGAAGGCCCCCAGCACCTGAAGCTGCGACTCAACCTTATACAGGTTGGCGCGGACATCGTCGGCGAGCCGTAGCGAACCGCCTGGGGAACGAACGGCAGCGGGGGTGCCAGGGACACGCGTGGTGAAGCTGTGGAGCTAGCTTGACTGCAATGCAGGCAGACCAACGCAGGCCAAGTGCCGCGTGTTCCGCAGCCGTCGGTCGACGCCTGGGGCTTCGGCGGATTGTGCGCCAGGGACACGCATGCCATGGCGTCGCGGTTGGCCACAAAGCGGTAGGCACCAGCGCGAGTGCCATGATTTCGTCAAAGAACGCTGCGGGCGTCTACAAGGCAGGGCGCAGCAGTACGGCCGCCACCAACCTTCCAACAAGTCGCGGACTATGTTCAGCGCCTGCGTGTGGCTGCACGCCTGCTGATTCAGAGGCCTAGCGCGACAAAATGTGTGCTGTGACATCGCTCAATGCATTTCAGGGAATAGTCAGCAATATGGTACGTGTCGGCGCAGCATCGTTGTTTACGAAGGAAAAAGCAAGAGTAGTCTTTCACGTTTCAAGACAATAGCGAGGCGCGGAATGACGTCGGCACACGGTTGATACCCAACCCAAGCCCCCGATGCCCCAGGAACCCATCTGTGGGTCAGGCGCGCATCCAATTATGTAGCACAACAACTGCACCGCCACCATCTATAGCATTAACGGTGCGTTGCGCCGACAGCGGTCTAGGGCGGCCCGGCCCGCAGCCCTCGCGCCCACCATGGCCTCCATCAACATCCCCGGCTGCAACTCAGTAAGACGCCCCATCTCCTTCGCCATGAAAAAAAGATCTGTTACAAGGGGAGGCATCCGCAGCCTGCGGGCCTCGGCCTGGCTGCGGTCCTTGACCATGCCGCTGCTCATAAGCATGCTGGCCATGGCATCGGGGTCCAAGCTGCGCATCAACTTGACCGCCGACTCCATCGTCAGGTCGCGCACATGAAATTGGCGCAAAAAACTGCAGGACCCCCGGTATACCCAGCGCCGATGCTTCACCCCGAGCCCCACGCCAGGCTCATGGGACTCATATTGCATGCGTTTCACATAGCTTCGCCAGGGCCGCGCCAGACGCCACCGCAGCCTTTAGAGACGCAAGAAGCCACCCTCCGATCCCGCCGCCTCTTCACCAGCATGGGCCATCCACTGCCAGCCCGCGCCGCAGCGTTGCCGGCGGCTTTGTACAGCGACGCAGGTGTGTGTCCGGTCTGTTGTCCTAGGACAGTCGCTGGCAGGGCCTTGGACTGCACCCGCGGCCCACGATCAGCTAGCAGCACCTCGCGTCGGAGCCCACTGGCCGCCACTCCACGGCTCGGCGCGCCTAACCCACATAGCTGCGCTGCTGCGCCTCAGCCCTGCATTCCCACGCCAGCCGCCGCCGCCTGCTCCTGGACCCACTGCCGCACATACGCAAAAGACTGGCTCTTCGTGTCCGCAGGTGCCGCCTCAAGCGCCGAAGGCCAGTCCACGGGGCAGCCCAGCTCCACCAGCAGCCGCAGCGCTGGCAGCCGCGCGCGGGCCCCCACAGCGTCCGCGAAGGCGTATCCCCGCGGGCCCCAGGGGCAGCCTAGCCGCGCCAGCACGCGCAGCGTGTGGAGGTCTCCATTGACTGCCACCCGACTGAAGGCCTCACCGTCCTCCTGATCCTGGAGGGCGCGGTTGGGCAGCAGATCAAAGTCACAGCGCGCTAGGTTACCGTACGTGCTCGAGGCTGCCCTGACACCTAGCCCCACAGCAAAGCATGCTCGCCACCCGGCTGCTTACCGTCCAGGGCACGCCGCGCTGCGTCACCAGCCACTCCAGCGCCTCCTCGCCGCCGGCATCGATGGCATTAGACAGGCTGCCGCGCCACAGCTCTGACGCGGTGAGCCCGCCACCGCCACCGTCACCGCCCTGCGCCACCGCTGCTGGTGCCGCCAGCAACACCTGCTCCGCCCGCTGCATCAGCGGCAGGTCGCCCGGCTGTGCCATGAACTCGGCGACGCGACACAGCTCCTGCCTGTCGGCGCCCGCCGCCCAGCTCGCCAGCAGCTGGGACTCCAACAGGCACCAACAGATGTCCGGGCGCCCGCAGGGCATGTCTTGGAGCAGCTCGGGTACGTTGGGCGCCGCGCCGTGCTCCAGCAGCCACCGCAGCAGCGGCGCGTGCCCCGCCGCTGCCGCCAGCTCGCACCAGCGGAGCTCCTCCACCATGCCCCACACACCCCGGTCATCCGCGCCCTCGTACGCCGCCAGCAGGTGCTCGAGCGCGGCCGTGTTGCCAGATGTCACGGCCGCGTCGCACTCCGCATCCCAGTCAGCCGGGTAGCCGCGCGACCGGAGCCATGCCCGCCGAGCTGGCGCGTCGGAGGTGCAGCGCTCGGCGACGCGAGCGTAGGGCTGCACCCGGACCTCGGACGGAAGGCAGCCCAACGCCTCCTCCAGCCACTCAACCTTGGCCATCCAATCTGGCGTGGTGCTGGCGGCTGCTGCGGCCACGATGCGGCCCGTGCTCCATGAGGTTCTGAGGGCGCTCGTGTCGATGCGGTGCGCAGCGATGAGGCGGCGCAGGGCGGGCAGCTCGCAGCCCTCGGCGGCGCCGGCCAGCAGGTCTAGCTGCTCGTCAATGGTCAGGGCAGCTGTGTCACCGCCGGGGCGATGCTGCAGCAGCCAATCGGCGAGGTCCGTGTGGCCGCCTGCTGCTGCGGCCCTGACCGCGTCGGAGCTCCACGTGACGCCGGCGTCGCCCAGCAGCCACTCGCACACATGCCGGTGGCCGCCCCTCGCTGCGGACAAGAGAGTCTCGCGGGCGGGAAAGCTATCGGCTACCAACCAGCGACAGAAGTCGAGCTGGCCAGCATACGCGGCATCCTCTAAAACTTTAGTACGCCGTACGGCACGCAGGCCGCAGCCGACCACCTGGGCCGCTAGCTCCAGGTTTGCGCGCACGCCCGAGCCTCCCGCCAGCGCCACCAGGCGACACCGCCTCCACAGCGGCAGCGACCGGACGGCGTCTGGCGCGGCCCACTTGGCCGCAAAGGCGTGCTTCGGTACGGGCTGCGAAAGCTGCATGACGTCTTTGTCCTTGAAGTGCTTAGCCGCATCGCGAGAAACAAGGCGCCATGTCCCTGATTGCTCGTTGTCGTCTGTGTGCTCGGCGACCTTGCATATCAGCGCGATGGGCAGCTGCTGCCATGTTGCAGGGTCGAGCTCTTTGACAGGCTGCATGCACGGTGTAAAAAGGCAGTTTGATCAGAGTTTGCCACCCAACAGCAACTATTGTATGCGGCTTTACGGCGCCTGGACCCACTATGCATGCCCAAGGACACGTACCCCCCTGGTACCCACATTTCCCCCCTTGCATGGGGCCGCTCCTGGGCTAGTGGTTGTGGCTGCTTCGGCGCCCGGCAGTGCGCTCCGAATGCGTGGCGAGGGCTTCACGAGGCAGGGAGCCTTCATCTGGCACGCGGAGCGGAGCACGGGCCGCGCACATCGGCACTCGGGGACCATAGGGCGTGTCGTCTGTCGTACAGCGGTGTATGCCACGGTGTCGTTTGACGCACCAGTGCAGTTAACTTTGCACTTGAAGTAGCTCCTGCTGCTCACATCCAAGAGCGAAGCGACATCATTCGACGCTTTGACCCACGGCAGGACTGAGTTGTGAACGACAGAGCCTCTTTGCTGCGTAGTCACGTTGCAGTAGGCGTGCATAGTTCGCTTATAGAATGGCGAAAGCCACTACTATCAAGGATGCCCTGAAGATTTTCGAAGAGCGGAAGTCGCTCGTGCCGACAGAAGCAGAGAAGGTACATCATCAGCAACAACCTAGTTATCATTGAAGGCGCTGACTAGAGGAGTCCCCGTCGCCTCGCAGGTGGAGCTGCATGGCATGATACCCCCAATCGAGAAAATGGATGCGACGCTCTCAACACTCAAAGCGTGCAAGTGCGTCGGGGAGGGAGTGTGGCAAGCGAAGGGCGCCCGGCAGTCGGTCGGGGAAAGCCCGCGGCCCGGCAGCGTAGCCAGGGTACGTGTGCCGTGCCCCCGCCGCTTGTACCGTGCCAGGATACTCACGCTCTCGACGAACAACATCGAGAAGATCAGCAGCTTGTCAGGCATGGAGAATCTGCGAATCCTGTCCCTAGGGCGGAACCTCATTAAGAAGATTGAGAACCTGGACGCTGTGGCGGACACGCTCGAGGAGCTGTGGATCTCCTACAACCAGATTGCCAGCTTGGTGAGGAGTCCTTCTCGGACCCGGGCTGCAGAGGGGCGAATGGGGGGTTGCAGAGCTGCAACCGCGCGGGGCGGCCGGGCGGCCCGGGGCCCAACAACGTGCCCAAGTCGTAGCTGAGTGCAGGGTGGCGTGCCGCGCGGGGGTGTGGGCCTCCAACGGCGCGCTGCCGCCGCGTCCGTCATGCCCCGCGCCCTGCCGGGCCTAGCTCAGGAAGCTGCTGGCGTGTGCGCATCCGGTGGCGTGGACATTGTCGCTGGAGCATTGTTCGGCTCGTACATGCCTGTATCAGCCCGCGCGCCCGATCCCGACGCCGCAGGCCCCTCAAGCGCTCGCCCGCGCCACTGCGGCATGCTGCTGCCCAACCCCGCTCCCCTCACCTGCCCCTGCGCAGTCCCCTTGAATGTCCGCACGTGCCTTCGCACGACCTGCACCCCTGCGCCTGTGCCCCTCCCCTCTCCCCAAGTACCACGGCGTTCCAACCCCCTCACCCCGTACCCCAAGCCCTTCCCTTCCATCTGGCGCTGCTGTCGCGCATTGGGAGGCTAGTACAGCCAGCGCGTGCTTGCCATCCCTTCCCCGAGCGATATCAGGCGGGGGTGTCCCCCTGCTGCCCCGCTCCCTACCTGCCCCACCCCCTGCCCCACGCATCCGGTGCTCATATGTCGTTCGCCCTACCCCTGCACCCTTCCACCACGCGCGCCCCTCCTGCCGCGCCCATTCCTTGCTGACCCGCCTCCTCCCCCATCAAATACATGCCTCTCCCCCCTCACACGGGCCCATACTCCCACCCCGCCGCGCCCCGCGCAGTCGGGCATCGAGAAGCTGGTCAACCTGCGCGTGCTCTTCATCTCCAACAACAAGCTCACCAACTGGGCCGAGGTGGACAAACTGGCCAGCCTGGACAAGCTGGAGGACCTGCTGCTGACGGGCAACCCGCTGTACAACGACTACAAGGACAACAACGCCACCAGCGAGTACCGGATAGAGGTGCGGCAGAGGGGCTGGGGGAGGGAAGGGGGGAGGGGAGAGGAGGGCTGCAGGGTGAAGGGCCGGGGCGGACGGCGTTGGTGGACGGATGGAGGGATGGATGGAGGCATGCAGGCAGGGACGGAGGGACGGAGGGACGGCAGGTCAGGGGGTGGGACGCGTAGGGTGTGAGGTGCGGCAGGGGCAAGTTGAGGGATGTAGGGATACATGGAGGTGGGGCCGGCACGGTGAGTCAGCGGGAGGGACAGCGGAGTGCGATGCGAGGCGCGTGCGGCGGCTGTGCCAGCCCTTGCCCGCGCCCTTGCACCTGCGCGCTGCGGCCAGGGCCATGCAGCGGGCCCGTCCCGGCGGCTGCCCTGGCCCGGCGTGAAGAAACCAACGCTGCCGTGCCGCGATCTCACCCCCTGCGCCCTGCCTTCCCTGCCTCCCGTGCGGCCAGGTGGTAAAGCGGCTGCCCAACCTGAAGAAGCTGGACGGCATGCCCGTGGATGTGGACGAGCGGGAGCAGGCCAACGCGGCCAGGGGGGCGTGACGGGGCGGGAGCGCAGGGGGGCCGGGAGAGCGCGGAGACGGAGGGGGGGAGGCGAGGAATGGGAAAGAGGTTGCGGATGGCAGGGAGGGCTAGGGCGGCGGCTGGTGGCAGGCAAAGGGGAGGCCACGCGGCCACACGCTCTGCATGTTTTGAGCAGGGCTGCGTGCGGGAACTGGATTGGTGCGAGCCGTGGGGCGGAGGGCGAAGGCTGGTCCCGCGGGAGCGAGGGGGCGCAGCGGGCATCACCTATGCGCATTGCCGGCTGCGTGCACGAGCTGTGGTGGGGAGGGAGAGGTACAGGGCGTCTCTGATGTTGTAAGAAGGTGGAGCAGTGCTGAGCCGTTGCCACCGAGAGCAAGAAGCGCGCGAGTGTTAGGGGCGTGGGAGGCGCTAGGGACGTGGCACGCTTGAGGGTATCGCACGGGCGTGTGGCCAAGCCGAGCTGCGAGCGCAGCATAAAACAAAAGAACGATGTCCATAGCGTGGATGAAGGAGCGTGGCCACGCTGGTGCAACAGTACAAGGAGCGCGGCCGCAGCGTATCTGTCCTCTGCCCCAATCTGAGCGCCTGGACAGGTGCAGGGCAGTGCCACGACCCACGAGGCCTTGGCCGCCATGATGCTGGGCGCCTCCAAACGCTTGCCCTCAGCTGCTGCTCTAAGCGAGGGCACTGCCGCCGCAAAGAGCCGCAGCCACTGCCGGCACACGCAGGCGTTGGGCCTGAGGCACTGAGCCAGACAGCCTTCGTTGCGGCTTACACCACTGCCGCTGACAGCAGAACCACCAAAACCGCTCGTTCTGTCCCGCACGGCGCGCCGGGCGCGCGGCGAGGGGGCACAGCAGACCTCTCCCTCGGCCAACGCGACCACCTGCGACCACACCCGCGGCTACCTCGCCCTCCTCCTGGCTCACTGTTGCGCCGTCCGCGCACCTACGGCCTTGCAACGGTTTGCAAGCCTGCGCTCGGGCGCATCACGTCCGGCAATGCGCATTCCGTCAAAGTGCCACCCGAGCCGCCGCCACCTCGCGGCTGCGGTAAATTACGTCAACCACGCGAATGCAGCGCGCCCCGTCCTACTACCGCGCCTCCACCCTCCAGCCGCCGCCACCAGCGGACATCCCAACGCCCCCACGCCAGCCGTCTAGCCCGCCCGCGTCGCGCCGCTACGCTAGCAACTCCGTCCGTGTGCCCTGCTCGCTCAGTGCCCTCCCACCTGCCCCCCCAATTCCACAAACACGGCCAACCAAATAGCAGGTGACGGCCCGGCCCGGCCCGGCCCGCCCCGCCCAGCAATCACGCCCACGCTCCCCTGGCGGCAGCCGCCCTAACCCCCACCGCTCCGGGCCCCGCCGGTCCCAAAATCTCTGGCGGCTACGGTTACGGACATGGTTCTACTCCCACTCGATCGTGCCCGGCGGCTTGGACGTGATGTCGTACACGACGCGGTTGACCGAGCGCACCTTGTTGCAGATGCGAGTGCTCACGTCGCGCAGGAAGGCGGGCGTGAAGCTGTACCAGTCGGCCGTCATGCCGTCGGCCGAGTTGACGGCGCGCAGCGCAACGACATGCGCGTGCGAGCGCTGGTCGCCCTGCACGCCCACCGCCTTAATGGGCAGGAACACGGCGAACGCCTGCCAGATCTCGTCGTACAGGCCGTACTCGCGGATCGTGTTGATGAAGATCTCGTCGACCTGGGGCGGGGCGGGGACGGGGAGGCGAGGGGGTCCGCGGTCGGTCGCCGCGCGGGTTGCGGACCCATGTGGCGCACGCCGCACCCGCCCCGAATCCACACCACAGCAACCGTGCTGGCCACCAAGACCCGCACACCGCTGCCAAGACGGCAGCGGGTCTAGCAACCCCCCATCGCCCACCGGCCGACCACGCTACCTGTGGTTATCTGTCCTGCCCCACTCCCATCGTCAATCTTCTCCTGCCCCGGCCACTGCCCCGCCGCCCACAACCCTGTCCTCCCCCTCCCCCTTCAACGCCTCCTCCGCCGCTCACCTCCCGCAGCGTGTCCAGCTTGCCGTCCTCCGTCACGTCGCCCAGCACGCGCACCGCCAGGCCGGGCCCGGGGAAGGGGTGGCGCTTGATGAACTGCTCGGGCACACCCAGCAGGCGGCCCACGGCACGGACCTGCGGAGGGCAGGGATGGGCACAAGGCCGAGGGCGCAAACGCGTCATAAGCGCTGACGAGACCCCGCAAGGAAGCCAAGCCGCTCACACCGGTGGCTCCGCCGTACTCCTGACCAACCACTCGGTGCCGCCATGCCGCATCCCCGCCGCCCTCCCTGCCGCTGCAACCGCCTGCTCCCTGCCCACCTCGTCCTTGAACAGCTCCCGGAACGGCTCAATTAGCGTGAACTGCAGGTCCTTGGGCAGGCCGCCCACGTTGTGGTGGCTCTTGATGGTGTGGCTGTGCTTCTGGCCGCTGCCGGGAGGCGGGCACGACTCGATCACGTCGGGGTACCTGCGAAGCGGAATGAGCCAGGGGCCGGCCGGGTTAGGTTACACCACATGCCACGCATACAGCGCCTGCCAACCCGCCCCTTGCGGACCCGGCTGAATCCTGCAGAAGGCACCCTGCCCACCCAGGGCCCAGCTCGCCGCGACCCGACCCCGCCCGACCCCAAACTCACAGGGTGCCCTGCACCAGGTACTTGGGCTTCCTGCCCAACGTCTTCTCGAGCTTGTCGGCATAGGCCTTGAACACCTCGATGAACTCGCCACCGATGGCCTTGCGCTTGGCCTCGGGGTCCGACAGGCCCTTGAGCCGGTCGAGCATGGGCTTGGTGTGGTCCACGCACGTGACGGGCAGGTGCAGGTGGTTGGCAAACGTGTCCATCACGCGCTGCTGCTCCTGTGGGCGATAAGAGCGGGCGGGGGACAAGGGGATAGGGGGAAAGACGTGAGCGGAGCCGGACATGCGACCGGAGGAGGTTGCGGGGCCGGGCCCTGGCTGCGCCTCTTGTCGCTGCACACCGCCCGGACTGCCTCAAGCTCCACCCATCGCCTTGCTCACAAGCCGCGTTCCCAGCAATGCACGGCGTCACACGCGACACCAGGCTAGCGCACAACGACGACCGCAACCGCAACCGCAGCGGCCTGGGCCCGTCCTCACGTTGAGGCGCAGCAGGCCGTTGTCGACGAAGACGCAGTGCAGGCGGTCGCCCAGCACCTTGTGCACCAGCGTGGCCGCCACGGTGCTGTCCACACCGCCCGACAGCGCGCAGATGGCGTGGTCGTCTGGGCCCACCTACAAGGAGGGGGCCGGGAAAAGCCGAGTGGTGATACCACCGGGCCGCGCAACTCGCCGTCACGGACCAGTTTGGGCGCCGCGGTCTGCTGCACCGCACCCCGCAGCCACCCGCCCCAGCTCGTCTCCCGGTTTCCAGCCCCCGGCCCCCTCTCACTCCTTCCCTGCCCCTCACCATCTGCGCGATCTTCTGCAGCTGCTCCTCCAGCACCTGGCCCATGTTCCAGTCGGCGGGGCACTGCGCGATGCCGATGAGAAAGTGCTTGATCATCTCCATGCCGTGCTCCGTGTGCATGACCTCCGGGTGGAACTGGAAGCCGTAGATGCGGCGCTCGGGGTTCTCAATGGCCACGATGGCGCCCTGGACAGGGGAGGGAGCAGGGGAGGAAGGAGGGGAGGGAGGATTGGTGCCGAGGGCTCAGCGCAAGGGCATGCGAGGCGGGCGGTCGTGGCGGCGCGGGGCAGGCGGCCATGCTGTCAGGGGACGAGGCCGGGCCGGGCCACATGTTGCATGCGCAGGCGGCGGCACGAAGAGCAAGTGCAGGCCGGCGATGCTGGCATGGCAGTGGCGAGCCGGGTGTGCAATGCATACGCGAGGCTGGGTGGGACGGGAGCGCTGGTCACGGGGGTCGTGCAGGGGCAGCGCGAGCGGCTTGGCGCTGGCAACAGAGACGCCACGACCCCCTGGGCCCGCACCTGGTGAGACTTGGCGACGGCGGTGAAGCCGGCGGGCAGCGATACGGCCTCGTCACCGTGGCTCATCCACACGTTGACGGTGGAGCTGCTGAGGAAAGAGAACAGCTGCGAGGCCGGCGCAATGTCCATGGGCATGCGGCCATACTCGCCGCCGTGCGCAGCGGGCTTGACCTCGCCGCCCAGCATGTGCGTGATCATCTGCATGCCGTAGCAGACGCCCAGCACGGGGATGTTGTTCTCCTGGCAGTACTCGAAGAAGCCCGGGGGAACACGGGGCGAGCCCTCGACGTGCACCGAGTTAGGCCCGCCGGAGAGGATGACGACACGCGGGTTCACGGACTTGATGCGGTCCTGCAATAGGCAACGCGAGCGAGGCTCAGGGACACAGCGAGGGTGTCACAGCAGTGGCAGAATGAACTTACCAGCTCAGCGTCGCCAGGGAAGAGCATGGAGAACATGCAGAGCTCGCGCACACGGCGCGTGATGAGCTGCGTGTACTGCGAGCCATAGTCAAGGATGAGCACCACAGCATGGTTGTTCGCCGTGCCGTTGGCCGACATGGTGCTGCGCGGGCCCTAGGGCGTGTCGGCGAGTTCGATTGGCGCGCCGACAGCGACTTGGTGGGGCAAGGGTTGCACGAGCAAGCGACAGACAACGGGAAGGTCACACGTGGTGCACAAGTACAAGGCCACCAAGTTGCAAGCCGGCCGTCAAGTAACAATGAGGGCGTGCCTTGCGGGCCACGCCCTGCCGTACAGCGTGGAGAGCACCTCCTCACCACAGCGTGCGCCTGCAGGCAACACAAAACAAGCGTACTGGACATTGAAGGTGGCTGCCAAGCTTGGCAGCGGCAACGCTCAGTGCACATGCGCCGCGCGATGCCCAAACGTGCGGCGCGCCCGCGACCGCTGCCAGGCATAGCAGGAACTATTGTTTGATATGACAGATATTCTTAATTTGTGCAAGCGTAGTGCTCAGAGGAGACAACGATCGGTCGCGACTGACACCGCGGTGCCTCCTTGCCCTCGCCCCTGCCTGCTCTCTCGTAGCCTGCTAGTTTTATAACTGCAGCGCGCAGCGGCGCAAGCTCTGTGGGGTGGGGTTGTTGACCCCTTGGCTTGGCCACGACGCTTGGGCTCGCCTTAACCCTCATTACAAAGGGCTAATTATTTTACAATGAAGCAGCTGATTAGGGGCTCTGCATGGGGCTTGTGGGGATTCCGGGCTCGAGTCCAGCTTCGTCGGAGTGCAGGTATCATAGCACGAGTTTGGCATACCACTCTTACGTTTAACCAGGCGCACAAATTTTGCATATTCCAGCACTCTGTCGGCCAGAACAGTGCGCACTCGACGCTACTTGAGCTGGCTTCCATGTTCACCCCAGCTCGGTTGCAAGCGAGGATGGGGTGACAGTGTCGTCAAACCTGCCTGCATAGTGCTTCAACTAGAAGTCCAACCTGTCTATAACGATCGGCCAAATGTGCCGTCTCAGCACGGCTCTAGCTTGCGTGGCGCTGGCTACGGCCAGCTGGCTGGCATTGGGCGGCGCAAGTGGCGTGCAGACTGCCTTGGCTGCCAGCAAGGAGCCCCTAGTGTGCTTCATCATCCGCACATACTGGGGTCACGGCGACTTGTGGGGGGATAAGTCCCTGCGCCGCATCATCGGGTCATTGCAGAACCAGACAGATGACCGGTGAGCGGCATTGCTCGTCACGCAGCAGCAGGGCGGCGGGCGAGGGGGCGAGCCACGAGGGCGGCATGGCAGGCACACCCCGCAACAGCCGCAGTAGCCAAGGCTCGGCGCTTTGTCGGACTCGCAGCGCTGCGGGCGTAGCCGCAGCTCAGCCCGACCCGCGCGGGGGGTGGGGCCGGCCGGGGGTCAGGGGCACGCCGGGTAGCACACGCCGGTCAACGTACCGGCACGGCGGCCCACAGGTGGGAGGCCCTGCTGGTGGTTATGGACAACCGGCCCTTCCCCGAGCTGCGACGCATCGTGCGCGACGTCAACGACTCGCGCATCTGGGTGCACGCCGAATGGGTGAGCAGTGCTGCTGGCACGCCAGCGCAGGCGACCACCACTCAGCCGGCGGTGTGCGGGACTGGCCGGCCGTGCCGGCCCTCGCCCGCCTGGGGGCGGGGGGCCGCGCCAGGGCAAGCGCGGCCCGGGCCGCTGCGCGGCGCTGCCAGCTCATGGCACATGCGTTCGCGTCCACCCCCCCTCTCGAGGCCCGTTGTCAAGCGCCAGCGGCCTGGGCCGCTGTCGTCCCGGTTCCTCGACCTCCTGCGCTGCTGCTTCCTCTGTGCCTGGCCGCTGCTCCTGGCCTCCCTCCCACGTGCCTTAAAAGCGTGCTGCGGGGCGGCCGGCACGCCTTCCCCCTACTCCGGCCCCTGCATCTCCCGTCCTTTGCCTGACGCCGCTGCGCCCGGGTCCCGGCTGCCCCAGATTAACTACAAGTACGCCCCAAAGGAGGGCGGCACCTGGGCGCCCACCTACCACAACAAGCTCTACAACCTCACCGACATCGCAATCCGGGGTGAGCCGGCTGAGGCCTGCCGGGCCCAGCCTAGCCTTCCGACGCTCCTGCTGCAGTACGCCCCGCCTGCGCACGGCAGGCCGGCAGGCGTTGCCCGCAGCCGGCGCCAACACGCCCCGGGGGCAGCACATGCGGCTGCCCACTCGGTGTTTTATTCCCCGCCAGCGGGTACACGGGGCCCTGACTCATCCCCTCCCTCGCTCTGCCGCCCGCCACGTCCACGCAGCCTGCCCGGAGAACGCCAAGTGGGTGGTTGTCACCAATGGTGACAACCTGTACGACAAGGCCTTCGTGGAGACCGTGTTTGACGCGCCAGAGGACGCGGACGTGGTGGCCGTGGACTTCTACAGCCGCTACCAGCGGCCCACGGGTGCGGCCCACAAGGCCTAGCGTGGGCGCTGGCCCCTGGGGCCGCAGGGGCTGCACTGGCGTGCCTGGCTTGCAGACACCTGCGCAGCGAGCCTGCAGAAGGGGCCAGCGGGCGGCACTGGGTTGGACAGGTGTTCGGAAAACCTATGGCGGTGCCGCGCAGAGCATGAGCGTGCAGCCACGCCACCCCGTCCCTGACGCCCCGGCCTCCCAACCCCGCAGCCGCGCCTTGCGAGCGATTTGAGGAGGCCGAGGGCGTCCCGCCCTGCAAGGAGAACCTGATGCGCTTCTGCCAGACCGACCTGGCGGCCAACGCCTACCGCCTGGGCCGGCTGATTGCCGAGGGCCGGCTGTTCGGCACCGTGGACCCGGGCGGCACGCACGGAGCTAACGACGGCATCATGGCGCAGCAGCTCAAGTCGGCGGGCTGGAGGGTGAGGGGCTGAAGGGGCTGGATGGCCGAGGGGGAGGGGCGGCAGCTCGGGATGGGCAGTGGGGGAGCTGGAGGGTGACGACAGGGGGGCTGGAGGATGGAGGGCGGCGGGATGGCGCGACAGACGCGAGGAGCTTGGGCCTGGACGGCCCGCATTATCGTGCGGCGGGTGGCGGGAGGACGGTCGAGCTACCGATTGCTGCGGCGCGCCGAAGCCCACTGTCGCCCCCCAAGCAGGGCCGGCATACGGATGCGGGCGCCTGTGCAGCAGTGGGCCGGGCCGTCGGAAATGGAGTCGTCCTTGCCAATGAGCCGCCCTCCTCACCCGTTTGCTGCGACTGCGCCGCCGAGTGTGCTGCCCGCCCGTTGCCCATCCGGGTGCGCCCCCCCTGCAGATCCACTACGAGCGCGGGCGCTGCCTGGTCAACCACGCGCCCAGCCCGCAGCAGTGCGCGCTGGCGGGCGGCATCTGGGACGACTCGATCATGAGCCAGGTGGGGCTGGGGGTGGCAATGCGCTGCGGGGAAAGCAGCAGCATGCAGAGCCGAAGGAGCGGCAGGTGGTGCCGTGCTATGCCGTCAGATGCGTGCGGCCAGAGCATACCCCACTCGCTCGGCCGCTTTCCGCGTCCCGCCGCAACCCCAGGCGACCAGCTTTGGCGGCGGCTGCGTGGCGGCCAAGTCCGTCATCGACCGCATGCGCTCGCACCCCGACCTGTACGAGCTGCTGGAGCTCAACGTGACGTACGACAGGGACTCGTTCTCGTACGGAGAGTACCCGTTCATCGAGCTCAAGTGCCTGCGCCTCGTCAACGAGTCGTCCTGGTACCAGGCCCAGACCTTCGGCCGCGTGTGCGCAGCGCGCTGCGACGTGGGCTCTTTGCCCGCCAACCTGCCGCCGCACCCGTGGGATGCCTGGGTGCCCATCCTGGAGGAGGGCGGCGACGGCGTGCTGGCGGGCGGGGCCAAGGCCGGGAAGGAGAGCGAGGCAGGGGAGGAGGGGCAGGGCGCGACGGAGGCGGCCGGCGGGCGCGAGGTGTGGCGGCCGGATGGCCCGGCCGCGGGCGAGGAGCTGGCGGTGGGGGCGCACAGCGAGCTGTGAGCGGCTCTCGTATGTCGAGAGGATGTCCTGCGTCCCTCAGGGAGAGGCGGGCGTGCCTGACAGATGCTGGCGGCGGAGGTCTGCAACGGCGTGATGCACCAGTGCACGCTGCTTGCGGGGGTGTGGTTGGCCGTGTGTTGCCCGCTAGCGTGCGGACTTACAGGGCAGAAGCGCCTGACATGTGTTCTCCTGGCGAATCGGCAGCTGGTTTGTAATCCTCGAATTAGCAACGGACCGCTGCGCCGGCGCGCAGGTGATATCCACGTTCCAGCCGCCCCCGACGGCGAGGGCTTCGGTGCAGGCGCCCAAGCGTGCGCTCGATACGAGGTGGCCCACGTCCCGGCCGCGGCAGCAAACACAGGGCGCGGTCGGAGAGCATGAGATCACACTGACTGCCAGCAAGCCGCCGCTCGCCTCTTGCGTATGCACACAACATGGGCCACATGCCAGCATGCCACCGCAACCTTACGCCCGTCGGCCCCACAACCACCGCGTCATATTCTTCCCCGCAAACACTTATCCCCGGAAGCCAGTTCTTGCGCGGCGGCCACGCCGGCGTGCGATAGCCGTGCCACAAGCCGACGTGCCGCCACAGAAAGAATAAATCACACAACCGACACGGCACGGCCTTCGTCCTAGGATTACTTACGCTACACGCCCTCGCATGGAAGGGCCTACGCACACAGACACGCGCACAGGCACACACGCAACAACAAACGCAAATTGTCACCAGAGTGCCGGCTCATCGGCCGGGCCCGCTTACTCGCCCCAGCCAGCGCCGCGTGAGGCGCACCAGGGTGGGAACATGGGATGGTACACCTGCGGGACTTCCGAGCACCGACCAACGCTTGCTGAACAGCTCGACATTACCACTCGGCACCCTTATGCACGCTACCGGCTGATCTCTCCTCGCCCAAAAGCGAATGCGCGTGGTGGCTGCAACAGCCACCCCGCCGCCCGCGGCCCTACGAGGGGCGCGCTTCACCACAGTGGACCGTCACCCCGCCCCGGTTCGTCAGGGCTGGCCGCCCCGCCCCACCCCGCCCACAACGGCATATGGCACAAAAGCAGCACCGCTCCATCGCACGCAGCATACACGCTCTATCGGCCGGCTCAGGCGTGGCAAAACTCCGGCCGCGCAGCATCGCGCTGCGCCCCGCGCCCGCGCAGCCGTCGTCGCGTGGCGAGGCGGCGCGGTGCGGGAGGGGCCTACTTGTCGCTGACGGCGCCGTCGTCCTTGGCGCCGCCCGGCGACGGCGGCAGTCGGTTATACTCCTGCACCGCCTTGAGCGCCTTGTTGTACGCCACCTGCGGCAGGGCCGGTTTCGGGGGGGGGGGGGGAAACTCACACGAGCATG
>BDDC01000340.1:21144-43109 GCA_001662425.1 Chlamydomonas sphaeroides
ACCTCCCCAATGTCAGCCGACCGGCTGCCCCGGTTCCGCAGCCAAGCCAACGCCCGCATGCCGAGGCGCCTAGACAGGGCAATCAGGCCCTCGGCCAGCTCTACACGCTTCTTTATGTCAGTGCGAGCACGAGCGCCCTGGCCGCCCTCATTCCGCTGCCTACAGGCCAAGGCACGCACCACTCGGTTGTTGGCCGCAGCCACGATGCGGTCGGCGACCAGCACCTCCACAGCAGCGGGGTCTGGATGCGAGGGGCAGAGGCGGCAGGGAGAAGTGTGTTTGGGCAAGGGACGACAGGAGGCGCGACGGCAGCACACTGCACCCAAGATCGCAACCCCAAGCCATCAGCGGGCAGGCGGGGAGCGGGCCGCTAACGCAGGTGCCGCGTTTCTTTGCATAACACGTCAGCATGTACATGCATGCTCAGACAACGGCGTACAGACGTGGCCGCCTTGACTCTGCCTCTGTCGCACACCACAGTATCTGTACACGGAACAAACACTGCTTGCACAATGTCGCGTGTCAATTGACCGCAAAGAATGCACACCAATGACGCCCTTATTGCCGCGGCATTCGCCGGCGGGCTTCGCGCTCTGCCGCGCTGCGGCAGGCCAAGCGCCCGCCGGCTGCGCATCGCGGCTTATCTGGTGGGCCCCATTCGGGCTCAGGGCGGCGAGAAAGAAAGAATCCTCCACACGCGCCAACCCACTTCATCATTCCAGCCTATCACCGATCCAGCATGCAACGCCAGCCACCAACCCTACTAACCCAACCCCCACGCTCCACCCCCCACACCAAACGCTCCGTCACACCGCCACACAGTCAACCGCCTACCGCGCGCCTCGCTCGCCCGCGCGCTCCAGCAGCTCCCCCACCGACGCGCCCACCACGCCCCCGACCACCACACGCATGCTGGCCTTCCAGTTCTTCCCCTTGAGCCCAGCCTCCGCCACAAACTCCAGCGGCGTCACGCGCCGCGGCGGCTCCACCGATCGCCATACCCCCTCGCGCTTCACCGCCTCCAGGTCCACCACAGCGGGGTTCTTCGCCCGCGCCGCCACGGCCTCACGGTAGGCGGGCACGTCAAACGAGCCGCGCGCCCCCGTGGTGCCACCCCGGCCCACGCCACAGACCACGGGCACGAGCGCCGCTGCGCGCGCCGCAGCCAGCAGCGCCGCCGAAGGCGCTGGCGCGCGGGCCGGCGTCGCGGTGCGGGACGCAGACCGCGCGCGCTGTGCGCGGGCCCTGGCGAGCGCGGCCGCTGGCAACGGCGCCGGGGGCGGCGGCGCTGCCGCCAGCTGGTCTATGGCCGGCGCCGCAGCCGCAGCGGCGGCGCCTGCGGGCCGGGCCGCGGCGGGCGCCGGGCTGCCGGGGTGCGGCGCCAGAGCCGCAGGAGCGGGCGGCACGGCGGCGACTGACTGGCTGGGGCCGCGGCGGAGGCTGGTGACTCGCACTGCCGGCGCCAGCGCCCTCCGCGCGGCCAGGGAACGCAGCGGCTTGCTGGACCGCGCCGGCGGCCAGCCGGCGGCCACAGCCGGCACCGCGCCGGCGGCAGCGCCGGACGCCCCGGTGCCCTGGCCGCCAGCAGGCACCGGCTGCACAGGCGCCTGGCTGCCGCTGCGTGTGTCGGGCAGCGGCGGTGCCGCCGCCACCGCGACCGGCTCCGGGCCGGCTGCAACCGCCGGGTCCAGGACCTCTGCGGCCACGATTGGCGCCGCGGCGGCTGCGCCGTAGGCGCCCGACACGCCACCAGACGTCGGCACGGGCTGCGCCGCACTCGCGGGCTGCGCCTGCGCCGGCCACCAGCTCGCCTGCTGGCCCCCGATGGCGGCATACGGCGTGCCGGCAGCGGCCACGAAGACCTGCGTGCTGCCTCCGCCTCCGCCGAGCGCGCCCGGCTGGCGCAGGACCGCCGCCAGCAGCTGCTGCGTGGTCTGCAGCAGCTCCCGCATGCCCGACAGCTGCTGCCGCAGGCTGGTCACCTCGCTGGTCAGCGTGCCCACGGCGTCCGCCAGCCGAGCCGCGGTGGCCTCCGCCGCTGCCAGCCTCGCCTCTGTGATGGCGGCGCGGCAGCGGCGGGGGTTGGGCAGCGCCGGCGGCTCCGGCCGCGCTCGGGTTGCGTGGATGCGCTGGCACTGGGAGCCGGCTAGGCCACCTCGAGCGTCCAGCTCCACACGAGGGGTAAGACCTCACGAGCGCCACTGGATGGGCGCCGTGCGACTCGGCTGGGCCACACGGGAAACAACACGAACAAGCCGCCGCAGCCGCCGGGCAGCTGCACCGCGCCAGCACACCGCTCATGCAGACGGCACGCCACACCACAGGCCAATGTCCACACAGGCAACGCGGAGCGACAGCAGCGCCGCGGAGCGCAAGAGCCACACAAGCACAGCCGCACCGCGTAACATCGACGTCGCCCTGCCCTGCCCCGACCCAGCCCAATGACCCAGCCCGGCCCGCCTCACCTTGAGTGCGCTCGCGCACTTGCTGGTGCTTGTCCATCTGCGCCTGCAGGTCCTCCAGCGAATTCTTCACCTGTGACGACCATGGGACGGGCGAGGCATGAGGCATCAATCACGCGACAGGTTACCACAGTGCAGTTATAGTCAACGATGGCTTCATAACCAGGTGCGGGACGTAAGCGGCACCCCTTTCGTGCTACTTACCCCATCCTCGAGCCGGTTCTGCTCCGCCAAGAGCGTCGGGTGAATAACCGGGATGGAGGTAATAGTAGCAAAGTTGGCACCGGCCGTGCCAGAGCGAGGCGAGGTGGCGCGAGGTGGCGTGGTCGCCCTCGACGGCGGCGGCGGTGCCGTGAAGAGCCCCGGTGCCTTCGCCTGCGGCGTTGGTGGCGGTGCTGCTGTAGAGGCCTGGGGCGGCGGTGCAGCTGCCGCTGCCGTTTGCGCGGATGCAGGAGCAGCAGCCGGTTTGGAGGATGCTGCAGCCGCCGCTTGCGCTTGTGCCGCCGGGGCGGCCGCCGGCCCTGCAGATGGGGCAGCGGCGGCCGCCGCCGGCGGCACCGCGCTGACGTGGGAGCCATTGGTCCCTGCTTTGGCCTTGGCCGCCGCATCGACGGGCGGCGGCGGCGGCGGCGTCGGGAGCTTGGGCGGCGGCGCCGCGGACGCCGACGGCGACGGCGATGGCGATGGCGACGGCGGAGCGGGGGCTTTCGCGGCCGGCTTAGGGTCCGCTGGCCGGCTGCCGTTAGGGTCCGCCTCCTCCACCTCAAGCTTCTTGTACGAGTCATCCCACGCGTCAGAAACCTTGATGCGCTTGGGCACCTTGCCCACCGGCAGCGTCACCCGGTAGTTGCCGCCGGGCTTCCAGAAGCCGACAGTGCCGTCCGAATTGACGACCACGTACTTGTATTCCAGGTCCAAGCCGGAGGACCTGAAGGGGGCGGCATGTCATCAGGTTTGCTACCCTGGACCGCTTGACTGTAACATGGACGGCTGTTGCGGCTGTCTGCGCATGGCCTGCGCAGGTCTGGCAATGCGGTGCCGCTAGGGCACGGGACTGCGCGATGCGCTGTCATCGCCGCGCCACCTACCCTGGCGCCACGTTGAGCTCGACGGTCCAGAAGTCCCCATCCGTCCAGGTCATCTTGACTGTCCGTTTGGGGTCCCAGTTACCTAGCGGCTCGCCGGAGCCAACCAGGCCCACACACTGCCCGAAGTTAACGCGGTAGCCGACCTTGAAGTTGAGTTTGAGCGTGCCGGCGCTCGTCTTGGGCGCTGTGGGGCAGGGTGCAGGGATAACCCAGGGGTAACCGTCCTGGGTTAGGTCGAAGGGCATCAAACGGGAACCAACAAGGGTCTGAGCATGCAGGCGCAGCCCATTAAGACGCTCTTATAGCGCATGGCGCAATCCGCACGCCTGTAAAACGCCTGCGAGTGCGGCTATGCCGCTTGAACGGCGACCGTCCATCAGGCCCCAGTGCAAAACGCTCGCCAGACACCCCAAGGGCTCCGCTGCAGTCGGCTGCTATGCAAACGTGTTCTTGCATATCCCTGTTTCGCCGCCGCTCAGCTGCCGCGCCCACGCGCCCACGCTCCAGATGCCGCGCAAACCCGCACGTCCTCGGGCAAGAAGCCATATCCCTGAACAGCTCCCGCAACGCGTGTGCGCGCTCACCAGTTTCCTCATTGTTGCTCTTGAAGCACTGTGAACGCACTGCTGTCGAACGTCCGCCAGACCGCGCAGCCTACAAGCATTCAGTAGAGCGCTTAAGACATGTACCATGAGAACTTGAGGCCAGGTGTTAATCGGGGGAGCCAGCTGACTTGCACATACCAGAATAAATGGCGATGGCCGCGCCGAGCAGGTTCCCCGCGCCAGCTGGACCATCGCGGTGGTGGTTTCGTGTAAGCTTTACCCTAGCACCTGGCTATACCGCCCCCAGGCCGGGCGCAAAGGCGTGCCGAGCGATTGGGATTGAGTGATGCCAAGGCGTCAAGGGAAGCGTAACGCTGCGGCGCCCTGGTAGGGGAGCGTGGATGGATGGGTGTGATGGACGTGCTTCTGTAAGGGTGGGGGCGAGGCGCGGGTGACAAGGTCGCTGAGTCCCCATGCGGCAAAAAGAAAGCGTTTGGTACACCGGCCCTGTTCCCGTTTAAGCACGTTCCTTGCATCGTATAAATCCCAAACACATGCGACGCCCTGAGTATCTGCTGTGTCCTTAGTTTTACGCGCACCTTCTCTCGGGAACATCCTTGCGGCGTCGCGGACGGCTTCGTGCCTTGGCATAACATCCGGGCAGGAAGCCTGTAGCTGTCAGCCAGCGAATGCCCGTGAGCTCGAGGCTTGCCGATCGCGCCTCGCGGCTTGAGCTGTCACTGAGCTCGCGTTGCTTCCCGTGAACGTCCCTCGCAGCTCCGCACGCTGCTGGAGGTTCAGTCTCCAGGTGCGAGCAGGCTGTTAACGAGGCAACTGCTGACATGCTAGTTGCCTTTGGGCTGCCCAGGCAACTGCTGACGTGTGCATTCCGTTGACAGGGGCACTTCGCTACATCCTCGGCACCATCTTGATGCTGATTGGCGTGGTGCGCCAGGGGAGGGCTCGCCCAGTCTCCGGCCTCCTGGGTGGTGCAGCCCTCTGAACCACGCGTACTCCTGCAGGTGCTGCCACTAGCATACGCCCTCCTCAAGCGGAAGAACCCCCTCACCGCCAACTTCCGGCCGCTCCGCTCGTCGGCGTGACGCCCTTCACCTTCAACTGTTAGTGAGGCAGCCTCAGCGGTCACCTTCCGGTTGCTGCCATGCACGCTTTGCTGGTTTCCCACGGCGCGCGCGTGGCCAGTGCAGTAGCCAGCGCCTCGGCATCTGGCCTGCCGACCCTGGCGGCCGCTGCGTTGCGCACCGCATGGCTCGGTAAGCCAGCAACGCCAGCCGCAACAGGTGCCGCTGCCTACGCGTGCTCCCCGGCTTGCGGCGTCCGGGCGTGGTCCTCGAGCACCGCTGCCTGCAGTAACAAGGGGCCCGCCAGCCCCGCGAATGACGCCGGTACAAATGCCAGCGGCGGCTCTGGGGAGCTGCACGTGAGCGTGGAGCCGCTGTCGGGCGCGCTGGAGGGCGTGTCCGTGATCAGCCTCACGCGGCCCGCCGCCCGCAACGCCATCGGGCGGCAGCTGCTGCGGGAGCTAGCCGAGGCGCTGGAGCTCGTCCGCCAGGAGCGGACCACGCGATGCGTGCTCGTGCGCAGCTCGGTGCCAGGTACGGCACGCATGCACACAACAGCCGCGGTCGTCGGGCCATGCCCGCCGCACGCCGCGGCGTCCCTTGCTCCGCAGCGCCTCCGCTTGAGCCGTGCACAGCCGCGCGGCTGCCTTCCCGCACCGCTTCGTGACACCCTGGCCGGGGACTTTCTGCGCGCAGGCGTGTTCTGCGCCGGCGCCGACCTGAAGGAGCGCGCCACCATGAGTCAGAGCGAGGCCGCCGAGTTCGTGTCGCGCATCCGCCGTACCGTCACGGAGCTGCAGGCAAGCGCGGGAGGGCGGTTGGGAGGCCTGTAACACGCAGCCCACTGCCGCCACCCTGCGACTGCTCCTACGATGAGCCCGCCGATGCCTGCTTAGCATGCTGGATCAACAGATCACACGGTGCCCGGTTGTTTGCACATGCTGCGCCCGCCTCCCCAGGACCTGCCCATGCCCACGCTGGCCGTGGTGGAGGGCCTGGCGCTTGGCGGCGGCGCTGAGCTGGCCCTGGCCGCCGACATCCGTGTCATGGGCGCGGGCGCGGCCATGGCCTTCCCGGAGGCGCAGCTGGGTATCATCCCGGGCGCAGGTGGCACGCAGGTGCGCTGCCGCAACGCCCGTACACATGCCCGGGGCCACAGCACCGGCCGTGGGGCCTGCCTAGGCAGCGCAAGCCCCTTTTTCCACGCGGCTGGGGCCTTCCGAGGCGATCCCTTAGCGGGGCAGCATGGCTACGCCGAGGGTGCAGCGTGGCGGCGGCGTTGGTTTGAACTTTGGTGTTGCGGCCCGCCTCTCCTCTCCGCCTTTGCCCGCCGCGCAGCGCCTGCCGCGCATCGTGGGCGCCAGCCGCGCCAAGGAGCTCATCTTCACGGGCCGGCGTGTGACTGGCTCCGAGGCGGGCGAGCTGCGGCTGGCGGACCATGTGGTGCCGGACGACAAGGTGCGGGCGGGATGGCGGGGGGTGTAGGTATGGTACGAAGATGGTTAGCATGTCGGCGCGTCACCGGACCTGCGGTAGCGATTGCTGAGTAGGGCACAGTAGTGCTGCGCAGACTGGGAAGCGACAGGTACAGGCTGCGTGGCTGTTTCGAGCCCAGCGACGCGCCATGGGTGTCGTGGGAAACTCGGGGTTCACCGCAGCAGCGTTATAGCGTGGGGAGCTTGTGGGCAGTGGTAAGGCATTGCTGCTCGACCGCGACCTAAGGCGCTCCTGCAGCCCCCGCCGCCCCTTATGAAGAACGCGCACATATGATATGCGAGTACACTTTACCCCTTGCACATATCCCCTCCAACCTTTGCGTTTGTGCAGGTGTACGACAAAGCCCTCGAGCTGGCCGAGCAGATTGTGCGCAGCGCGCCGCTCTCTCTCCGGCAGGCCAAGGTGCGCACCCGAGCGCAGCCGGTCTCATGTGGACGCCGCGCTCCCGTGGCTCGCCACAGCGTGCTGCCCTGCGTCACACGCTGCCAGTCATTCGCAGGCCCAGCTACCTCTGCGGCCCGCGCAAGCACCTGCACTGCACCCATACCCCAGTCCCCGCCGCACAGACCCGCCCCAGCGTACGGACCCCATTCCTCCCCTCCCCCACCTCTTCGCGTATGCTGCTCCTGCTATGCTGCTGCTGCTGCCCCCTGCCGCTGGTCCCCAGGCGGCCGTGAATCGCGGCATGGATGTGGACTTGCACACGGGGCTGGCGGTGGAGGAGGCCATGTACGCGCAGCTGCTGCACACGCGCGACCGGCTGGAGGGGCTCAAGGCGTTCGCGGAGAAGCGCAAGCCCATTTACACCGGCGAGTAGCGGGGGGTGGGGGGCCAGGCGAGGGTGCGGGAGCGAGGTTCATCAGGGTTCGCGTGCATGGGCTTGGCTTGGGCAGGCGCATATGCAGCTTGCCTGAGGGAGGATGGATCGCGAGTTGCGGCAATCATCGGGCAGGGGGGCGGTGAGGGTCGGTGGTGAGCCAACAGAGGGCAGCGCACGGCGCGGCCTCAAGGGAGGTGTTGATGGGGACGGTCCGCCGCGGCCATTCGCGGCACGGCAAGCCTGGCGCAGGGTGGATGTGTGCCTGTGCTGCCAGTGCCGCGCGCGTGAGGGCTAGTGTCGTCAGGCACGGCGGGGGTTTCGGGTACGCGATGCGGTGGAGCTCCAGAGCCCTGCCCTGGGTGCTCTGGGTGCTCCCATCGTCACGGCGGGTCTTGTGTTTCTGATGCCAGGACGCCCATGGTTGTGCACGGTGGGCCATGTCATGTGTAAGATTGCGGTTCGAACGCCCTTGACGCCTGGGCGCGCTGCAGGTTGCATGGGCGCAACGTCTGTCCGTGCCCCTGCTTGACAGGCAAGGAATGCCGCATGCTCGCAGCTGCGCCACTATGTCAGCCCAGTGGGGGGTACCTGAGACCCTCAGAAACCCTGAGACTAGACCGGTAGGAACGTAGGAACGTAGCGCAGCGGCACACGCGCCTCCGGGTGTTCCTGTATGGCAAGCCTGGCGCCATTCTGGCACCTGGCGAAGTGCGCTGAGGCAGGTTCCCTGTCGGCCTGCCAAGTGCCTTCCTTGCCGTGCCGCATCCTGAAGCCAGCTGTGCCACCCGTGTGTTCCACTTCAGCAGATAGGCAGGGTCCCTTGTGGTGAGGACCAGCAGCACTGGCAGGGCCCCGCTCGCGGGGCTGGCTGGCTGAGGTCAAGAGTCTCATTGCTCTCGCCCTTTGCGCTCCTGGCTGTAGCATCCGCCCTCCACCCAGAAAGCAGTGCGTCTAGATATCTGTGGCCAGGGCAAGGTGCAGTGGCCACAGACAGGGCCCTGGGGGCTTCGACCACTAGCGGCGGCCATAGATGGTGGACTGACCCGCGGGGCAATCTGTCTGCCGACCTATCGCCCAGAAGCCACCCCGAGACGGAAATTACGTACTTTCAATTGAAAAGTGCCATGCAAGTAATTTACTGCACAAGGGCAAGTGGCGTTGTACGGCATTCGAAGCTCTCACGGAAGCGGGAACATGAGCCGCGGTGCCTCACGACGCAGCAAACCATACCTCCTTGCACGTAGCTCTGCCCTGCAAGCTATTTGAGTACACGACAACAGTAAGAGACTAGAAACAAACAAAGCAGAGCGCTGATAGGTCGCAACCATGTCCGGCGCACCTCCGATTCCCAAGCTGCCGGGCTACAACGTGTGCCTGCCGGTGCGTCATGATAGCGATATCTCATGCGGCGAGAACATCGTTGCTAAACGCTTCGCGCATGCCCTTTGCAGCAATCTCTGAGCGACAAAGGCTTTAAGAAGGGCCAAACCCTGTCCTACGTGAATGGATACCAGCGTGAGGACGCTGTGTCCGTTGTCAAGGAGCTGCCAGACCGCATCCGCGAGGCGACAGATGCAGCGCTGGCAGGAGGCTCTGCGGCTCATCCTGGGGCGTACGCCACGCTCTCTCCGAGCATGCTGATGCCCGACGCTGCTGGCAAGCTGCCGCAGTGGGTGGAGAACGACCGCAAGGTATGCCCAGCTCGCACTCCACCCCGAGCGCCACCCCCTCGGCAACTTCCGCGCCCTACTCACGCTGCTCATGCCCACCTGCAGGTGCTGCGCTTCTATGGCTACTTCAAGGAGTCGGTGGTGGAGAGCAACATGGAGAACCACCGCATCCGCAAGGTCATTCTGTACTACTACCTGGAGGACGACAGCATGCACGTCGCCGAGCCCCGCCAGGACAACAGCGGCATCCCCCAGGTGCGCCGTTCCGCTTTGCAGCACACCAGCAGCAGGCTTTGTAATAACGGCGGACCCCCTCGTCCCCGGCACCGTGCGCCGCTTCGTTCTGTGTCCTGCGCCTGCCGCACCCCACGCCGCTGAGCTCCCCCCTTCATCACCCAACCCCCTCTCCTCCGCGCAACCCCAGGGCGTCTTCATCAAGCGCCACCGCTGCACCAAGGACGACGGCTCGTTCTTTAACCCCACGGACTTTAATGTGGGCGACACCATCTCGATGTACGGCCGCACGTTCTACCTGGTGGACGCGGACGTGTACACGCGTGACTGGATGGCGGCCAGGCTAAACCGCGAGCAGGGCGGCCCGCTGCCGTACCCGGGCGACCCTGTGGACACCTACCGCGCCACGTTTGGCATGAACCGCGGCCGCGCGCCCGCTGAGGGTGGGTGGAAGCGGGGGTTGGGGCCGGGCGGGATGAGTCCAGTGATGCTACCAATGGGAGCTGCACACGGGAAGAATGGCTGCTGCGTATGGCCTGAAGTGGAATGGCCAGGAGCGTGGTCAAACGCATATAATCAATGTCTATTGTGCTGGGGTTGGGTGCGCGTGTGCGACGTCACCGAGTTGCGTGCGCTGCTGGCGATCACGCGGCAGCTCAAAGGGGTCCGCACGAAGCGCCATCGCAGCAGCGGATTCCAGCCGCTAGGTCCCCCACAGATGGATCCAAGTTTGTGCGGCTTGCGCGGGTTCCATAATTGCTGGTAGACCGGGGCCCTCGAGCGCGTTGCGGGGGCGTAGACCCGGCAGCCCGACTCGACCCCTCCGCCCCTTGGGACCCAGCCAAAGCCTGGCACCCCGCTGCACGCCGCAGCGCTGACCCTGGGCGTCCTAGAAACGCCGGACGTCGCATGCCGCACGCTAATCGCGCCCTCACTCTGCGCCGCTTACCCCACAGGCGACGCCGGCACCACCACGCGGCGCCTGAACGACTTCAAGGCGTACGTGGAGGCGCGGCTGGGCAAGCCGTCCCACCTGCTGGACGGCGACAAGCTGCGCCAGTTCCTGGAGAACAACAAGAAGGTGAGGAGGAGAGAGCCCGGGGCAGGGACAGGGGGGCGGAGGGCAAGTACGGCAGCTTCGGCGCGGGAGGGCGAGGACGCCGAATGAAGGGTGGGCTGTGGCTGGAAGGGGCGTGTGCACAGCATTGCGGCTCTGGCGGGCGCGTGGGAACGCCAAAGGGGCTACGCTAGGGCCTAGGGTGTGCTGGCGTGACATGGCCAGAGCGGCTGCGAAGCGCAGTGCGCCAGGTGCCCGCCGTGTGCTCACTCTGCCCTCCCGTGCCCTGCTCCTCCCCTCCTCCAGGTGCTGCGCTTCTGGTGCGTGTGGGACGAGCGGCAGACCATGTACGGCGACCGCCGGCCGTACGTGCTGCACTACTTCCTGGAGGACGACACGGTGGAGATCCTGGAGATCAACGAGAACAACAGCGGCCGCGACCCCTTCCCCGTCTTCCTCAAGCGCGGCCCGCTGCCGAAGGTGCCGGTCAAGGCCAACACCACGCTCAACCCCAAGTACCGCAAGGAGCAGTGCTACAGCCCCTCGGACCTGCGGCTCGGCGTGTACATCCAGGTGCATAACCGCGACTTCTTCGTGCACGACGCGGACACGTTCACCAAGAGCTGGTACCGCGACAACCTGGGCTACAGCGACGAGGAGATGACGCCGGTGGACATCAAGGAGGCCATTATCCCGAAGCCGCGCGCCGCGCTGCCGCCGTTCAACGGCTACGGGACGATTGAGGACTCGCTGCAGAACTGCCTCAGCCTGGTGCCCAAGCCGCCCAAGCGCGACCTGCACAAGCTGATGAACAAGGACAAGATCATCCTGCGCTTCGTGGTGCGCATGGTGGACACGGACACGCACAAGCACAGCAACACGGACCTGGCGCGCCGCTTCATCCTGTCGTACTTCATGATGGACGACAGCCTGCTCGTCTTCGAGCCGCCCGTGCGCAACACGGGCATTGCCGGCGGCAAGTTCCTGGAGCGCCAGAAGATCTACAAGCCGCGCAGCGAGGAGATCTACACGTATCTGGACTTCTACGTGGGCTCCGTGATCGAGGTGTTCAACCGCTCCTTCGAGCTGCTCGAGGCGGACGAGTACACGCTGACGTACATGGAAAACTACAAGGACATCTTCGTCATGGCCGACACGGACGTGCTCATCCGGTCACTCAAGGCGCAGGTCACCGGGCGCGAGGACAGCGTTCGCTCCAGCCTCATTGCCGCCGACAAGGCCGGCAGTGGCGCGCTGGGTGGCGACGAGCTGGAGGCGGGCCTGCGGGCGGCGGGGCTCAAGTTCACGCGGCACCAGGCCATCAGCCTCAAACGCCGGCTGGACCGCAACAACACGGGCACCATCTCCATCGAGGAGTTCCTGGGGCTGCTGGGGCTATGAGCGGCGGTGCCATGAGGCGGGGGCGGGTGCAGTACTGGGAAGCGGGCGGGAGGGGTGGGGGAGGCACAGCGCCGGCTGCGCCGCGTGCATGCGCCGCGTGGCGTGGCGGCGGCCGCCGGCAGCTGCGGTGCCTGTGTGAGCTGACTGGGCGGACGCGTCTGTATCGTACCCATGCACATATACTGTGTGATTGACTCTCTGGGGGGCTGTACCCATAAGCCAGAGCTTAGGCAAAGGCAGGCTAGACATTGACACTGATGCGCGTGGGTAGGCAGGCTGAGCAGAGATAGGCAGGCTAAGCGAAGGCCGTGAATGGCTGGCTGATGGGATGTCAGGCTGTGAGCTGGTTGGTGGTCGTGTGAGGCAGTGAGCGGTGAACCCGGCTGCTGCAGGACGCGGAGCGGTGCCTCGCGCATGCGGGGATACAGACGGCGGGTGGTCAAGCGCCGAACAAGGCACGAGGACCGTGCATGGAGCCATGTAAGCGCAGGTTGCGAGCTAATCCGAGTTGGCCCGTTGCCATGGTCTGGGCCTTGGTCAGACTTCGGCAGCAACATTCCCTAGTGTGCTTGGGTCGGCTGTCGGGAGCAGCGGTACGCATGCGCCAGCTTCTTGTGGACGTCACAGGTTGCTACACGGTCATGGCGCCAGCCGCACGAGCTGGCAGGAGGAGGCGTATGCATGTGCTGCGCTGGCAGACCATACGCCGCCTCCAAGCAACGGCAGCTGCAGCAGCTGTGCGGCAGCCAGCGCCAAGTTCCTGCAGTGCAGCCCTTGCTCGAGGGGGGTGCTGCATGCGCGGCTGCGTACACGAGGACGTTTGCGTAACAGCGCAACAGGCCGGCGGGCTATGCGGTGTAAGGCGCGTGAGAAATGCCAGCGGCTGGCACGCATCCTCGTCCGTAGCGCAGTCCGGGTGACCGGGACAAGCAGGCCCTGAACGAACAGGTGGGGGCCAAGCGCAAGCTGCGAGCTTTGCATCGTCAGGCGATGGGTGCAAGCCAATGCCGAGCCGCAGCGCATCCCCCCAGCCGCAGCTTGCCCCTTGCGTCGAGCCTTGTCGAGCTTGGCTCATGGCTCCCATACACTGAACCCACACATGCACACAAGACACGACCACGCCATGCATGCCCCACTTGGGCCTCGCCCTCCGCCTGCAGCACGCATGCAAGCGCCGACGCGCACATGCCCCCTGCCGCTCCCTGAACTTAGCCCCTGCGCGCCGCAGGCACAGCCAATCCCCTGGTCCGCACGCAAAGCCCGCGACAAAGCCCCTTCAGCCCCGCGACTTGGCCCGGCTATCCCACTCCCCCGCCAACGCACAGCACGTACACCCCCGTCCGCACCCGCCCTTCTTTCCTACGGACCCCGCCCTCACGCCCACTCCCGCGGCTTCTGCAGCACGGTCAGCATATCGTGCTCGGGGCTGCCCGGCGCGGGCTGCACGTTGTAGCGCCACGCGATGAGCGGCGGCGCCGACACCATGATGCTCTCCATGCGGCCGCCGTCCAGCCCGAACTTGATGCCTCTGTCGTACAGCAGGTTGAACTCTGGCAGGCACCAGGAGGCAGGCAGGCAGCAGCAGCGAAGGCGTGTGTGTTGGCAAGCGGCAGCGCGGCTGCAGGCAGGTCCTGATTCAAAGCATAGTAGGCACGCACGCAGAAGCGGTGCTGCTAGCTAGGTATAACGCGTGGGCCGCGGGTCGGCAGGCCGTACAAAAGGCCGGCTGCCACGCGGCCAGGTCGAGAAATGCGGTGCCACGTGTGCTGAAGGCCGTTCAAACACAGTAGCCACCGCCGCCGCCCAGCCTGACGCCGTGCATCGCCTCCCCCCCTCCCTGCCTAGTTCGCTTATCCCTCGGTGCATCCCCGTCGGCCCAGCCGCCCGCCGCTTGTTGCCCTTACCAATGTATCGCCCGCGCCGCAGTAGCTGCCACTGCCGCTGCTCCTCCGAGAAGGCCTCGTGCTGGTGGCGCTCCACGATGGGCATCCAGCTAGGCAGGATGCCGTCACCCACCTGCATAGGGCAGCGCCGCGCGCCCACAGCCCTGGCTCTCGACGCTTCTCAAACTGCATCAGAACCCCTGCCTCTGTGGCCGCACCCCTCCCGACGTCAAGCCGTTTGTCTCACACGTTCGAGCATCTGCGCCTGTGGTCCTTTGTGGACGAGCTCTATGACCCTGCACCCCTGAGACAAAGGCTTGCTGCTGGGACCGTCTTGGATGTGCTGTGGCCAAGCGAGCTGCCGCATGCCCGCTGGCATCAGACCCGGCCGGGACCCCCGCGGTGCTGCGGCCGCACCTGGCGCACGAAGGTCTCAACATCGAATCCCGCTTCGGTGCTGGCCAGGTCGTCGAAGAACAGCCCGCCGATGCCGCGGTGCTCCTTGCGAGCGGGGATGTAAAAGTACCTGCGGGGCAGAGGCGGCGCAGGCGCGACCATCGTAACACGGGCAGCCCCCCGTGTGTTCGTAATAATCAACATATGCCCGACACACAACGCCCTGGGTGATTGGCATATTAGCCGTGCGACAGGCAGGCAGGGATGCGGCCGAGAGCGGTGTGCGGCTGCAGGGTCCGGGGGCGCCAGCAGCTAGCCGCGACGCGGTCCCCAGCCCTCGGGTGCTGGACAACGGGCGGTGGGTGCGGAACGGGCGTCGCGGGGCGGCCCCACGCTCACCTGTCGCACCAGCCCTTGAGATCAGTGTACAGCTCGGGCTTGTGGCCGTCGCATATGGACCGCCAGTAGCTGTGGAACTGCCGGCAGTCCTGCGGTAGATCGTGAGGTTTGGGTTGGGAGCGCGGCGCCGACCAGGGGGCTCTTGCGGATGACGGCTCCCAAGAGGCCTCCAGGGTCGTCGTGCCAATGATCGAGGCGCAAAGGCGGCAGAGCCGGCGGTGCCGAATGTACTCTGTACAGCTATCGTACAACTGCCGTACCTGCTCGTCCAGATAGTTGGGCGTCAGGTCGCAGCCGCCGCCGTACCAAGCCTCAGAGCCGACCTGCGGCGGAGGAGCGACGAGCGCTCTGCAGCTGGCGGTTTGGCGGCATGGCGGAGGCAGCATGGAGGAGGCCTCGCCCTGCCACTGCCCCCTAGTGCCGCCAAGCTGGGCTACCACCTCGAGCACCTCCCAGTCCTCAGCCCCATCACGACGCCACCGCAGGCCTTGCGCCCCTCCGCCGCTGCCTGCTGCCGGCTCCCTCGCAGGTCACGCCGCACCTGGAACAGCCGCACATCGGCCCGCAGCGTGGGGATGAGCGGGTGCGCCGAGTGGAAAACGAGCGACATGGCCGCGGCCGCGTAGGGCTGGCCGCCGGCGGGGTCGATGCTGGCGCGGCCGCGGCTGCTCATGGCCTGGGCGCGCTGTGCTGTCAGCGTGCCGCGCACCACGGTGATGTTGGCGGCGGCCTTCTCCAGCACCTGCCCGTCCTCCAGCACGCAGGTGAGGCCGTAGCCTGGCAGGCGAGGATGTAGGTGCGGGTATGTGTGTGGGGGGGGGGGCGTGGTGCAGGGGGTCAGCGGGTGTGCGGGGTTTCAGGGTGCGGGTGTGGAGGGTGGAACTTATGCGGCGGGGCCGCCCCGGCGGCGTGGAGCTGCAGGGCGGCGAAAGCGCGCACCCGCGTTTGGGTTGGTGGCGTCGCGCTCCCATCGATCCGTCATGAAGCGCTTCTTGCCGCCCTCCAGGTCCTGAGGTATGGCACGACGACGCAGGGATGACCCCCGTCGCAAGGCCGAAACCTGAGACATGCCGAAGTCCCGCCCCCGCCGGAGGCCGCTGGCTGCCCACCTCGGCGGTTTTCAGGATGTTCTTCTGTAAGCCCAGAATGTAGTCCGTGAAGTCGTCAAACGTGGACGCCGTGGCGAGGGTGGCTGGCGCTGCCACTCGGCATGGGGCCACCCGCGGGCGGGCACCAGCGGCCCGGCGCGCCGACGCGTGCCGCGACGGGCATGTCACGTGCCGTCCTAGCATCTGCACTGCGTCCCTGGCGCGGCCACAGATCCGCGACGCCTGTCGTGGCAAATGGCACGCAAGACCGTGGGTCGCAGTGCACTGTATAGGTTCGCAAGGGAGTGTGGCAGCACCCAGTTGGTGTATGGCACTGTTAAACTGCACCGTCAGCGCAGATCGTCTGCTCTGTTGAGTTGTGCATGCGGCACAGCCAACCGAACCCTTTCAGACAGCAGCATTCCCTTGCGAACTAATTCTCACAGCGTCGTCGACGTAACCAATTGCCGTCCTACGAGCAGCAGCTAACCAAACGCTCTGGTTAGAAGTGGTTCGTGCCTTGGGCCCGAGGCTGCTGCAAGCTGCCCGAGCAAAGGTGTACACACTCGAAGGACTCTGAACACAACGGCGGTGGCCCTACGTTCTTGAAACGCCTGCGGTGACACTGCAGCCATGGATGCACAAACAATGCAATTTGCGATGGAGCAGATGGTGCGTGCACAGAGCAACTGCTTGCGTCACCGGCTCCTGGCCACGGCGTGCGCGGCGAACGGGCGGTCCTGCGATCGAGGAAGCTGACGCTCGCGAGCGGGGTTTCGTTTTCGTGGCGGAGGGTGGCGGAGGATAGTCCTGGTGACTTCTAGACAAGGGGGGCGAAGGGGGGTGCTGTGTCCTTGGGCCAAACCCGTTCGCCGCTGTGTGCCAACGGCCTTCCCGCCCCTTCCGCCGTCCCTCCCCAACCTCCTCCCGCAGCGGAAAATGAGCCCGGAGCAGATGCAGCAGATGCAGTCCATGATGGGCAGCATGTCGCCCGACATGATGGGCCAGGCCATGGCCGCTATGAAGGACATGAAGCCGGACGACTGGGAGCGCGCCAAGCAGCAGATGGCGGGCATGGATGGCGAAACCATGGCGCGCCAGGCTGCGCAGGCACAGGCACAGATGGCCGGGCGCACGCAGTACATCATCACTGTGAGCAACCGCAGCAGCGCTCAGCCAGGGTGGTGACGCTTGGGCCGGGGCGGGCCCGGCGTGTCCCAGCAAGGGGCGTGTCGACCAGCCACATGCTGCGTTAGGGCTTGGTGCGGGCTTGCCCTACCGCCCGATGTACAGCCACCGAAGCCTAGCGGGCTTGAGCCAGCGCGCTCGCCATCCCAACACTGCACACCCCTCCTCCCTCCAGCCCGGCGTCACATCCGCAGCTGCCCTTTCCACCCCATCTCCATCCTGTCCCACCCCCTCTCGGCAGTCCAGTCGGTGCCTGGTTCATGCCACTCGCCCGCCCGCCACATTTCCAGCCCCGTTGCGGCACGCTGCACGGCGCCCGCCCAAGCCTGGGGCCCTCCTCTGCTGCCGTACATCGCATCGCTGCGCTCCCATGTTCCGCCTCTCGTGCGCCCTGCCCTGCGCTCGCTTTCCCCATCCCCACCCACCACACCCCAGCCCAGCAATGCCGTCGGCGCCCCGGTCCTGCAGCCAGCCCGCCATAGCACCGGTCCCGAGCCCCTTCCCGTCAGCATCATCCTTACGCGGCCCGCTACCATGTGGGCCCCCTGCCGTGCCCCTACACCCTGCAGGCCTCTAACCAGCTCAAGACGGAGGGTAACTCGCTGCACGGCCGCGGCGCGTTCAGCGAGGCGGCCGAGAAGTACGAGCGCGCGCGCACCAACGTGACGCCGCTGGCCGAGTCGCACAAGGAGGCCAAGGACCTGGCGCGCGCGTGCACGCTCAACCTGAGCAGCTGCTACCTGAACCTTAAGGACTACAACAAGTGCATCGCCGAGTGCAGCTCGGTGCTGGAGGGTGGGGCGCCGCCGGGGCCGGGGCTGTATGTGTAGCCCCGGGCTGGGGCTGGGGCTGGGGCTGGGGCTGGGGCTAGGGCTGGGGCTGCCCGGGTAGTGGGCCCGGTGCCATCCAGACGGGAGCTTAGCGGCTGGGAGACTGAAAAAGGCCAGGCGCGCACGGGACCACTCCCATGCTTTCATGCCCGGCAATCCGGCCCCCGTCCCTTTCCCAGTGGACTCCAACAGCCTCAAGGCGCTCTACCGCCGCGGCCAGGCGCACGCGGGCAACTGCTCCTGGCTGGAGGCTGCCTCAGATTTGGAGCGGGCGCTCAAGCTGGCCAAGGAGGGAGACCCGGGCCAGGTGGGCCGTGGGCGGCTCGTGCGCCGCGACTGGGGCGTGGCGCGCTGCGGACATGGCCGTGCCTGGCCCCTGGGGGATGTACGGGGCCGTAACACCCGAGTGGCACTGCGTCGCTCCAGGCGCGACCGCTCGAGGCCGCTCATCTGCGGGCCGCGGGTCGAGCTGGGTACGGGACCAGGGCGAAGGCTGCACACGCACGGCAGCGCTGCGTGGCGGGAAAGGCCGCCTCGGCGGCTGCCCGGAACAATGGGATGGCTTCAGCGGAACGCAGCGGCGGTGCAATGTGCGCTGTCTCGTGCGCGGTAGGAGGCTGACGAGGCCTGGGCTACGACCCCGGTCTGTGCCGCCTTGCAGGTTGGCCCCGTGCGCGACAAGCTGCAGGAGGTCAAGGACCAGATCAGCGCGCTGCGGGCCTCGGGAAAGTTGCCGCCCGCGTCAGCCGCAGCACCCGCGGCCGTGGAGCCGGCGGCGCCGAAGCCCGTGGCGGCGGAGCCGGCCTCGGCGGCGGTGGCGTCGACGGCGCGGGCAGGCGGCAGCGGCGGGGCGAGCAGCAGCGGGGCGGCGACGGGCGTGCCGAACGCGGACATGATGGCGCGTGCGAGCGAGATGCTACGGAGTAACCCGGACATGGTCAAGCAGGTTGGTGGGCGCGCAGGGGTCAACCGACAAGGTGTAGCGGGCCCTAGCTGTGCTGGACGAGGCCAGGGGGCCCCACTGCACTGCTCGCTGGGCCCCGGGGGTGTGCAGGCGCCGCCATCCCTTCATCCCAGTATCGCCACTCCCTGTCTCTTGTGTCTGGCGCATTGGTTGTGATGGGCCCCGGCCCCGCCATGACCTCTGGCGCGCTGCAACGCTCGCTGCCCCCGCCACGCCTTTCCTGCCCGTGCCCCTGCCCGTGGCCCCAGGCTCAGGAGATGATGCGCGGCATGAGCGACCAGTCGCTAAAGGACATGGCCGCCAGCATGGGCATGCCCGCCACCGACCCCTCGCTGCTGCGCAAGGGCCTGGGCGACATGGACCCCGCCCTCATGGAGCAGGTCGCCAAGCTGCAGGTAGGGGCAGGGCGGCGGCCGCCGGCATGGGGCGGGGGGACCGGTGTGGCTTAAGGCTTGAATTAACCAAGCAGGAGGGTCATGTGGGCCAGGAGAGGGCGGGGTGCGTGCAGCAGGCCGCCAAGTACCTGCAGGGGCTGAGGGGAACGAGGGCAGGCGGGGCTGGGAGGCCGTGCGCCGTCGTGTGCGCCCGGGCCCCCTGCACGTGTGCTCCTGCGCCCTGAGCATCCGGCCCTGCCATTCGGGTCCGTGCCCATCCCCAACCCCGGCCCGCCTCCGCCCCTCCGTCGCTCTCTCGGCCCCTGGCCCCAGTCGTCGCTGCCGCCGGAGCTGCTTGGCCCCGAGGCCGCCCGCAACCCCGAGTCCATGCGCAAGCTGGCGGACCACATGGCGAAGAACCCCGACATGGCCAAGACCATGGCCGAGGTGGGTCCATGGATAGTAAAAGGTCTATGGCGGACTGCATGGGAGGCGGGGCAGCACCTTTGGCTTCAACGCTGCGGGGCAGGGAGGGGACGCTGGTGGTCACCGATCCTGCCTTCCTGCCTCCCTCCCCCACGCAGGTCCTGTCGTCCATGGACCCCTCCAAGCTGCAGGAGATGGCCAAGGCCGCGGGCCTGCCAGCGGGCGTCACCATCACGCCCGACATGGCCAAGGCGGCGGCAGAGAGCTTCAAGAAGATGAGCCCAGAGGAGGTGCGGCCCGGACCCAGGGTTGGGGGTGCTGCAGCCGTGCTGCGTGCGGCAAGCGTCCATGTACCCGACTTGTGTGATGGGTGCTGACGGCAAGGCGCTGCCGCCGACAGGTGCGCGCCGCCGTGGCGTCGGCAGGGACCATGGCGCCCGCGGTGGCTTCGACCAGCGGCCGCGAGAGCTCGGGCGCGAGCACCAGCAGCAGCGGCCGGCCGGCGGCGGTGCCGGCGATGCCTGCGGTGGACCCCAAGCTGGCGGCGGAGATGCTGGCCAACATGGCGCCGGAGGAGCTGGAGAACATCACCAAGCTCATGCCGGGCGCCGATGGGATGGGGCTCAACCCAGAGATGATGAAGATGGCGGCGGAGATGATGAAGAACATGACGCCCGAGGACATGGCCCGCATGACGGAGATGGCGGCGGCGATGCAGGGTGGCGGCGGGGGAGCAGCCGCCGCCGCTGGTGCCATGCCGGCGGCTGGCGGCGCCGCCGGCGCGGCGGCGCTGGCGGGTGGGCTGAACCCGGACATGGCCAAGGCGGCGGCGGAGATGATGAAGGGCATGGGCCCTGAGGAGATGGCGCGGATGACGGAGATGGCGAGCAAGATGGGCATGGGAGGCATGGGCGGCATGGGAGGACTCGGCGGCGCTGGCGGCGCCGCCGGCCTGAGCCCCGACTCCATGTCGTCCTTCATGTCGGACCCCAAGATGATGGAGTCGGCGATCAAGATGATGCGCAGCATGGACCCTGACGCCATGGCCAGCATGCTTATGAGCAGCGGCATGGTCAAGGACCGCAGCCAGGCCGAGGCCATGGCCAAGCAGATGGGCAGCCTCAGCGACGCGCAGCTGGGCATGATGATGAAGGCGGCGGGGGCCATGGAGGGCGCTAGGGCGGCGGGCCGTGCCGCGCTGGCCTGGTGCCGGCGCAACGCGCTGCTGGTGGCGGCGGTGGTGGTTGTGCTACTGGCGCTGCTGCTGCGGTGGCTGGGCTTCATGTGATGGAGCTGGGTGATGGGGGTCGGGGCTAACTCCGAAGGTCACCCATCGCAACGGAGCTGGCATGAGCGGCGTGTGGCTAACTACATGGGGGGGGGCAGTGGGGCTTGGGGCTGGCAGGTGCGGGCCGGGGCCTGGCAGCACGAACCGTTCTAAGCAGGGGCCTGCTGCGAGTGAGCGGGGCGCCAGCAGGCGCTGGAGGTTGGCTGCGGCGGCTTGCGCCGTGCCGGTAGGGGGTGCGTTTTGCGTTGCTGCGTTGGCATGGTAGCAGGACACTATGTGTTGGTAGTCGGGTGCGCGTCAGGTGCGACAGCCCTGTTGGAAGCAGGGCAGGACGCGCTGGATGGCCCCGACGAAAGGAAGCATGGGGGGGGGGGCACGTGCGCTCCTAGCAGGGGGGGCGAGGAGGGTTGAGGCTATGGCTTGTCGGCATGCATAGCATATTCGCCTAGACGGCCATGCGCAATTCAACCCAGATGATTCTGAACACACGCCGCGCTAAATTGCGCACACAGGATTGGGGCTTGTCGGACCGGGCCTGACCGGGGCATAAGCCTTGCTGTAACGACTGGGCGTGCTAGTGAGGCTGCAGCACGGGCCGCAGCCGCACTGGTACCTCGTACTCGGGGTGTACATGTTACTGGGGTCAAGGTGTACGGCAGTCGTGGTTACGTGATAGCATTGCGCTACGCGGTTTCACTCACCTGTGCGGAGTGCGCTGCTGCGAGGCAAGGGTCACCCCTGGCTAGGTTGATATCGGAACCAGGGCAGGGGTGCGTGTTTACTGGGGGGCGGCGCATGGAATGGGCTGTGGCAAGGGCGCGGCATCTCGAGCAGACTTCACATGATTGTGAAGAGATCAGGAGAAAGCGCTCGTCACACACCACGCTGCGCTCGGCTACGAAAACCTGTCCCAGCTGCGCTTGGGTGCATGGCTTGCCCCAAAAAGGGGCCGCCCAGACCAGACGCAAACAGTCGGTCATTCTGCTGTTGTACCTGGGACTATTTCAGGGGTCTCGGGCACACCGACATCCGTGCCCTCACCCCACGGGCCCGACTTTGCCGCCCCTACTGCCTATAACGGCAGGAATGCACACCTCAACGCACATCACCGCTACTGCCGCACGCTCTAGCTGTGTTGCGGCCGCTTGCGGTGGCCGCTATTCCCCCTCCGCCTCCGCCGCCCGGCCCATTGCCGCCTGGCCCATCGCCGCCAGGGCGGAAGCAGGCCGGGCGCTCAGCCCCGAGCAGCTGGAGGCACAGCAGCAGCAGCATG
>BDDC01000340.1:43119-71419 GCA_001662425.1 Chlamydomonas sphaeroides
TTGAGGTCACGGTCTGGCGGGGGGAGGAGGGGGGTGGGCAGGAGCGTGCTGTTAGGCTGCCGGTTTTATGACCGCGCAGTCCCGCTGCTTGTGTTACCCATTCACCCAGCCACCCAGACACCCACCCATAGCCCCGCGACACTCACTCCATGCCGTATATTTGGCAGCGCTCTTTGTAAATATGTCTGTGCTCGTGGTTGTCATGGGCTGCAGCCGCACTTTCACCAACCGTTTCGTGCCCCTGAAGGGGCGAGCCAACCCTGGACAAACGAGGACCGCTACGCGTGTGCTGTACCTCCGGTGCGCGACAGACGTCGTGCAGGCGCCTGTCGTGGCGGCTGTGCTGGCCGTGGCACCGGCGGTCACAGATGACGTGTCCTGTGTTGACGCGGTATGTTCGGGTAGCAGCCGGTGGCGGCCGGCGTGGTGCTGGGGTGAGCTGGAGCGGTGGTCTAGTGTGGAGGCCTGGTAGTGAAGAGGCATTGGAGAGCGGCCGGCTGGGCGTGTCGGCTGGCGTGTAATGATCTGTTGTGGTGTGCGCCGCGTGATGGCCTGCAGCCCTGCACGCTGCAACCCTTGGTACGTGTCGTTGCTCGTCGGCCCTTGCTCCCTGTTCCTCCACATCGCTACATGCGCATCATTTGCACAGAGGAACGATGCATGCGTCGCCGCGCGCCACTCGTACCTCCCTGTAGCATGCAGTGCTGGGCCACTGTACAACCCTTCCGCCAGACCCCACCAACCTTGCTCCGCCGGACCCCAGACGCCTGTCCCCCCGACCGCCCCCAACTCTCCGCCTCGTGCCACGCCTGACGAAAGCGGCCACGACCACATGCGCAGTACCCACGACGCCCGGCCGCGCAGGAGGGACGCGGGCCAACCAATTCCCACCGCATTGCAACCGCATTTCGACGACCAGGGGCTGGCTATGCAAACACCGCTGCTGGGCACTGACGCTGCTCCAGCGACCACGCGGCGCTGCGTGTTTGCGCCCTCCGCGCTCCTTCGTTGCGTCAACCGCCAAGCAGCTGCCGTCCTTGCTGACGTCGACGGGGCATTGCGCATGGGGCCACGAGGGCGCACGGCGGGTGGGCAGCAGGGCTGCGGCGGCGCCCCCGGCAGTCTGACACGCCCGGTGGCGGCGGCAAGGCCGATGCTGTGTGGGCGTTCGCTGTGCACGGCTGCGCGGCTGCACGCGGGGCCGCCTGCTGCACGCGACGCCGTGGGAGGCCATGGAGGGCGCCCAGCGCTGCCTTGGCCAGTGCCGCGGCCGGGGGCTGTGTGCGGGGCGCTCGGGGCCCGCTGCCGCCGGCCCAGCACCGACCCAGCGCCTGCGCCAGGTTCGTACGCCTCCGCCAAGCTCGTCGGCCTTTGAAGGCGCTGCCTCGACGCCAGCGCAAGGCCGTTTCGGCTTGACCGCAGGCGCCGCGGAGGCGCCCGCCCGGTCCGTCCTCGCCATGTCGCCTTCTGGCCGCTCCTGCCACACGCGGCCGTGATGGCCCCTGCGCCTCGCGCCGACCGCTCTCTGCCTCCTGCACCCGTCTCGACGGTCGCATGGGACCTGGGCCTGGGCCTGGGCCTGGGCCTGCTCGCCGGCAAGGGGTCCGCCCGGGGCTGAGCCTCGCGCCAGCCGCCCCCGCCTCCCGTCTGGAGCCGGGCCGGCGGCATGGCCGCTCGCCCGGGCCTCCTTGCTGCGGCATGCCGCCTCGGGAAGCCGAGCACCGGCCTTCGCCTCTATGTTCGGCCGCCGCAGCCATCGGGGTCGCGCCTTGGCGCACGGCAGCTGCGGCACGGCTTCCGAGGCCCCTCCGCGCTGTGGCCATGGCTGTCAGTCGGCAGCGGTGGCGGGCCCCCGGGTGCGTGCGTGTCGCTGCCACAACAGGGCAGCCGCCGCCTCACCCGTCCTGCGCCAGGGCAACAGCCGAGGGCGGGGCGCGCGCACGGGGCCGGCAGGGGGGCGTCAGGCATCATGGCGCCGGCGCGTATGTGCCGGGTGAACATCGGCCTCGCCAACCCATCCACAAGCAGCCACACGGATCCGCCCCATCCGCAGGCCGGGCCCCCCCATCCAGGTGCCCCACACCCTTGTTGCCTCCAGCATACCAACCCAGCCCTACAACCTGCGGCCCGGCCTCTCCGCTCCCAGCCCTGCCGCCCGTAGCCGCCGCCAGCCTCACCTGCGTGCCCGCTCCCCCGAACCCGCCGTACAGCTCCCCCGTGGCTGCGTCCAGGAACTGCGCCTCGCCAAAGCCCTGGCTGAGCAGGAACGAGTCCACCTGGGGGGCGGGGAAGGAGGAGGCGGGCAGGCGGTCAGGTCTGCGTGCAGCGCCTACCAAGGTGCCACGGCGCTGCCCAGCTCGCAGCCGCACCCGGCCGCCGCAAGCCACAGCCGCGGCACCGCAGTGGGGCTCCACACGGGCCCCCCGCCGCACCTGGCTGTTGAAGTCATCCGCCACGCCCATCCCCACGCCGTAGCTGGTCTGGCTGAAGTCCGCCGTGAAGCCGTATGGCAGCCCGCCCGCCGCCGCCGCCGTGCCGCCCGCGGCGCCGCCGCGGCCGCCGGCCGCGGCCGTGAGCTGCGACGACAGCGCCTGTGGGGGATATGTGGCCGGGGGCACGAGGGCACAAGGGCACGAGCGCACGAGCGAGTCAGTCGGCACGCCAGGGCGAGGGGCGCCATGGAGCGGGCCGCGGCCTGCCCCCTGCCTCCTCAGACATAGTATGTGGCATCGTATGTGCCATCAGACATCGCATGCGCTGGCCCTTGGCAGTGCACCCGCGGGCCCCAGTGGCGGCCGCACCTGGGACGGCAGCGCCTGGCTGGCCGCCCCGGCCGCCCCGCCCGGCTGCGTGAAGAGGCCGAGGCCGCCCAGCTCCGAGGGCGTCTGGGAGGCGGGCGCGTCGGGCCGCCCGCCGGCGCCCTGGTCGGGGCCGGAGAGTGGGGCAAGGGATGCGGGCTCAGTGCGGCACGCGTCGCAGCTAGCGCGCCTCGCAGAGGGAAGCACCTCGCCTTGCTGGCCCGCCGCCCACTCCCGAGACCCCCATCCTACGCCCTGTCTTGCGCGCATGCCGCTGCCCGGTGCCCCGCGTGCTGCTACCGCCGCCCATCCCGCTACACCGCGGCCACCAAACCCTGCCAGCGCTATCCCTGGCCCCACCTTGGGTCGGCCGTTGGCTGCGGGGATGCTGTACGTGGGCATCGCAAACGGCATGAACGCCTGGCTGGCGCCGCGACCCATGCCGCCCAGGCTGCCCACCGCGCCCAGCCCCGTAGCCGCCCCGGCCGGCCGGCCGCCTGCGGCGCCTGCCGCCGCGCGCGCCGAGTAGCGGTTGCTGCCGGCAGCGCCGTTGGTCGCCGTCGCGGCGGCGACGGAGGAGGAGCCTGACACCGGCGGCACGGAGGCGAAGGACAGCTGCGGGGTTCCGAGCGGGCGGTCGGCGCCGGGCGGCGGCCGGGCGGGCAGCGGGTCGCCGACCTTCTCGGGCGGCTGGTAGCGGTTGGTGGTGAGCGAGCCCACGCCGAAGGAGCCGCGGTCGAAGACCTGGGGGCATGGCCAAGGAGGGAGAGCGAAGCCTGACAAGGCGGGGGCATCGCTGCTGGGCAGGCATGAGAGATGGATGGGCAAGGGTAGCGTTCCAATAGGAGCAGTCCTCGGGCCACCCCAACCCCGGCCGTATGCAGGGTGCGAGGCCGCCTCTCCTGGCAGCTCGCCTCACCTTTTTCGGCTTGTGCAGCTGCACCAGGCTCTGCTTGAGGTTGGTGAGGGGGCCCTCAACAAGGCAGCCCGCCTCGCGGAAGTAGGAGAGCAGCGAGTTCCACAGCGGCTGCTTGGACAGCACCCTGGCAGGGTGGGTGGGTGGAGGCGGGAGGGCAGGGCCGCGGATGAGGCGCAGTGCCGGCTTTGCGCGCATGGGCATCAGGGAGCGCGTGCGAGAGAAGCGTGGCAGACCCAAGCCCACGGGTCGCCACTTTGGGTCCGGGTCCACCAGGCAGCAGCCCCCAGGCACTGCCCCTGCCGCGCACGCCGCCCGGGTCCCCAGCGCCCCGTGCCTGCACGGCCCACGCAACCTGGCATGGCACCGGCAGCGCGTGCCATGCCGCCACCCCCTGCCCCGCCCCCCTCCTCCTCTTATGTACCAGCCCAAGCCGCGCTAGCAGTGCACGGACAGGTCATCGTACACGCCACACGCCGCATCCAACGCCGCCCCGTTCCTCCCTCCCCTTATGTACCTGGGGTTGCCCAGCACCACGAGGCCGTATCGCGCGCGGGTGAGCGCCACGTTGAGGCGGCGCGGGTCGGCAAGGAAGCCGACGGAGGAGGACTCGTTGGAGCGCACGCAGGAGAGCACGATGATGTCCTTCTCGCGGCCCTGGAAGGCGTCCACCGAGGACACCTGGGCAGGGCAGGGGGGGAGGAAGGGAGCGCGTGTGTTTGTGGGCACGGGCTCGCTGCCGGGCATGGCAACAACGCAAGGCCCAGCTCGTGCCCCGGGCCCAGTGCCGCTCCGTTTGCAGGTCCACACACAACCACGCCGCCTGTTGTGCGCCCTACGCCACTACGCATGCATGCATGCATGTGTACCAACATCATATGGCAACACACTCGACCACACGGCGCCGCCGGCCGCGCACCTCGATGTCCTTGTACAGGTCCTGGCGGGCGGTGCCGCTGCGCAGCATGACCGACACCACGTGCGCGCGCTGGCCCTCGTACGGCGTGATGACGCCAATCTGGGGGGTGGGGGCAGGGGGCAGGGGGGCAGGGGGCAGGGGAATGAATGCTGATGTGCCTGCGCGCCCCTCCCCCGGCCCCCTCTTGCTTCCCGCACCTGCTGCGGCGACAGGCCGTTCTGCAGGAAGCGCGTGACCACCTTCTCCACCGCCGCCGCCTCGGTGCGGTTCAGGTACGAGGTGCCTGCGGGGCGGAGGGGAGGATAGCGGCCGCAGGAGAGGAGGACACATGCACGGAGCGCAAGGGTGGGGTCAGCAGCGGTACAGGGGGACACAAAACACAGCAAGCGCCAGCGGGCAGGCACCCAAGGGGCCGCCCGGGCACGGCCCAGCTCCCACCCTGTGCCCCCACCGCCCCGCCCGCCCTGCTGCTCACCGCTGCCGCTGATCTCCTCCGCGCCCAGCTGCGCCCAAAACATCATGGGCTTGTCGGGGCTGGGCCAGGGGAAGTCCACCCCGGGCAGGCGGCGCTCGGCCATGCCGGTGCCGTTCTGCAGCGTGCCCTCGTAGAAGGTGTTGGAGGGGAACTCGGAGAGGCAGGGGTGCATGCGGTACTGGACCTGTGGAGGGGGGAAGGGGGGGGAGTGAGTGGGGCGAGGCGGAAGGCGGGGCCGTGTGCGTGTGTGGTCAGGGGGGGCTCCCAAGTCAGCAGTGGGATCCGCCTCCCGGACGCGGCCCCACCCCATCCAGCCACTGCCGTGGCACCCCCCTTGCCCTGCCCCTATCCCCTCTTCCCTCCCTCCGGCTCCTGCTCTCGCCTGCAGGCGGATGGGCTTGACGCCCAGCAGCCTCAGCCGCTCGAACATGGACTGGCACAGCCCCGCCTCCGCCGCCTTCTTGCACATGATGACCGGCCCCAGCTGGCAGTGGTCGCCCACCAGGATGACCTGGGGGGGAGGGGGGAGGGGCCGGCACAGGGCAGGAAGGGGCCGCACGGTGGGCCGCATGGAGCCCGCCAGCGCGCTGACGCCGCTGCACTTGCATGCCGCCGGCAAGGCGGGGCCCTGCGTCTCCTCCGCAGCCCTCCCTTCCAAACCCCTTCGTCACTGCCCTCGCAGCCTCTACCCATTTATGACCGTGCCTTGGCCCCCTCGCTTGGGCCGCACCTGCTTGGCCCCCAGCACCATGGGGATGAGGCACTCGGCCTCAGCCGCCTGCGTGCTCTCGTCGATCAGCACCTGAGGGGCGGACGGAGCACAGGGGCCGGTTGGCAACACTCGACACTCGCTGCTGCTGGCGCCAACAAGCCCGGCACTGGCACCAGCACCGGAGGCAGGCCGCCGCCTAGCCCCTCGCCCCTCGCCCCCAGCCCGGGACGCAGCAGCGCCGCAGAGCGGCAGGGCCCTCCTCGCCACGGCTACCGCCGCGCTGCCCCTCCTGCCGCCCCTGCCACCACCTCCCCTCCCAGCTCCCCCTCTCCCGCTCGCCCGCCTCACGTGCTGGAAGCGGAAGTGGGACAGGCGCGGGTCGCCCGCCCCCACGCAGGTGCTGCACACCACATCCGCCGCTTCCAGGACCTGACGGTACGGGAGAAACAAGGCGGGGTTGCAGGGCGGTTGGTCCGACAGGTGGACTCGAGCCCGTGTGCAAGGCGCACACAGGGAGCCGGAGTCGTGCCTCGCACCCTTCAGCCGCGCTCAAGCTTTCCCAGACCCGGCGCCGCTACCCAGCTTTGGCGCCGCAACCCAGCCCCCAGCGGCCACGTCGGGTGGTCAGGCAGGCGGAGTAGAGTCCGTGTGCAAGGTTCGGCCAATACAGGGAGCCGGAGTCGTCACAAGCGGCCTCCGGCGGCGCTTCAGCTTCACCGCCCGGCGCCGCTACCCAGCCCCCCCAACCTGTCCCTCCCTCCCGCCCCCACCTCCATCTCCAGCCTCCTGCGCAGGCTCTTGAGCTCCTTCTCGTCCGCCGCGTTGAGGCCGCCCTGCGCCCCCCGCAGAGCAAGCAGCTTGCGCAGCCGCTCGCCCTCGGGCACAGCCATGTGGGTCACCTTGGGGGGGGGAGGGGCATAAAATGGGTACAGGTTGCGAAAGCAGTGACGAGGGTCCCGGTGCAGGCAACATCCCCAGCTCCCGCATGTACGCGGGCCCACGCGCACTCGGCTTCCCGTCCCGGGCGGAAGTCCCGGGGGGGAACAGTGAGGTGAGCGGGGAGCGGGAGCGTGTCAGGGCAGGGGGTCGGGCACCGCCACGCGGGTCACCTTGGGGGTATCAGGCCACGGCGGAGATGCACCAAGGGGTACATCGTACTGTACTCGCGCGTGCCTCGGTACCAGGCCAAAGGGCCCAGCAGCGGGCTCACTCGCCTTCGCGAGCCGCAGCGTGTCACTACTGCGGCGCCATCCAGCAGGCAGCAGCCGCGACTGGGGCGAGAGACCAGAGCACACCGCCCTCGGACCCCTGCCTCGCCACCCTCCGCCCCGCGTGCCCCCTGCCCCGCGCGTGCCTGGTAGTGCAGCGCGAGGTGCTCCACGGGGGAGGCCACCGCCTCGCGCGTCTTGGCGCACAGCCGCACCACCTTGAGCCCCGTCTGGTCCATCTGGGGTGGGGGAGGTGCAGGGGAGGAAGGCGGAGGGGGTGGGCGAGCCGTAGCTTCTGGTCAGGGTCCTGCCGCCAAGCCCGCACCACTGCCAGGCGCTCCAAACCATGATGTGATGCTAACGGCATCAACTGTACGAACGTGTGCATGGGTGCAGTGCGTCCGGCGGTGGCCCCACCTTGTGCGCCAGCTGGTCCACGGCCACGTTTGAGGGCGCTGCCACCAGCACCTGCAGCAGCCATGGGGGAAGGGGAGGCAGCGGTGCATGCCGCTCAGCCAGCCGCGCTGCCAAGACACGTGGACAACCGCCGCCGCCCCTGGTGCCATCCCCTTGCTTCCCCTCCCGTGTGCTGCGTGCTGCGGTACCTGGCCCGTGCCGCTGTGCGCCAGGTGGTACACAATGGCGGCCGAGGTGACGGTCTTGCCGGTGCCGGGGGGCCCCTGGCGGCGGGGAGGGGAGGGGAGACACGTACCCGGGCGCAAGTGCGGCCCCGTCGCTTAGGCGACGCAGGCAGCAGTAGGACATATGCTTTTCGAAGAGCAACAGCAGCTGCTGCAGCACTTCCGGCACCCGGGCCTGCAGCTGAGACCTTGGCACCTTGCAGCTGTCGCCCGATACCACCACCACCCATGCCGGTAGCATGCACCCGTAGCCGCCCCACCTGGATGAGCGACAGCGGCTGCTGCAGCACGCTCTTTACGGCGTGCAGTTGGCTGTGGTTGAGCTCCGGCAGCGAGGGCACGCCCAGGCCGGCCTTGGGCAGCGGGATGCGCAGCGTGACGGCCTCCACGGGGTGGCCCAGCAGCAGGTGGTACAGGTAGCCTGGGGGGGAGGGAGGCAGGGACGAGGGAGCATAAAGGTCACTGCAGCTCGCCGTACGCTGCTGCAGCCCGGTGGCAAGGGCTTGACAAGCAGGCGGGCCGTGTGGCGCGGAGGTGGAGAGGGAGTTGAGGTTGCGAGAGCAGGGGTATCTCGTGGGTAGAGGTTGCGAGAGCAGGGGGGAAGCAGTGTCGCGGTGCGTGGTGCCCATGGGGGCTGCAAGGCCCTGTTGTGCCCGGTGCCCTGGTCCACCGGTGCAGCACCCGCACGGCACTCCATGTTGCGGCGCGCGCGTCCGGGGTTGCTGACGACCGGGCAGACAGGGCGCCTCCTCACCCGAGATGGAGGCCGAGTACTTGCGGAAGGTGTTGAGTGCGTTGCGCATGCGGTCGAACGAGGTGCCCCGCCACACGAAGTCCACGGAGAAGCCCACCGTGCAGTCGGCGGGCACCTCCTGCAGGGCGGCGCGGTGCGGCGAGGGTGGGTACGGAGAGGGTGAGAGGGGCTGCGAGGGGCGCTGGTGGGTGCCATGCGACGACGCGTGCCCTTCCCCAGCGCCCGCGGCCCTAACAGCGCCGGGCCCCCACCCGCCTGCAGCAGGGGCGGCAGCGCCGCGTCCGCCGCCTGCCCCAAAACCCCCCCTCACGTCGGCCCCCTTCCTCTTCCCCCCGGGCTCACGTTTGTGAAGAGCTCCAGGCACACCTCCTCGCTCTGCTGGTACGTCAGCACATGGCCCAGCGCCTCCCAGGGGCCGCGGTTGCTGGCGTTCTTGTGCCGCAGCCGCAGCTCGTCGCCCTGAGCGGGCCGGTGGCAGGGACGGGCGGGGCCAGCGCCAGTCGGGCGTTGGCGGCACCAACGGGAGGATGCGAAGCTGCGCTTTTGTACGGGACTGTTGGCTGCACCCGCACTCTGGCACCCCCAGCAGCCTCCGGCCCCCGGCCCCGCACCTGCATGAGCTTGAGCTCGTTGTCGTCTCGCGGAAAGTAAAAGTAGGCCACGCGCTTGGCGTTGAGCCCAAAGTCCCAGCGCAGGCTGATGTCGTCGCGGCTCTGCGCCTCCTTGAGGCTGCGGTCGTAGTCGGCCTCCAGCTTGACCAGCGGCTCGAACACGGACTGTGGGGAGCAGGGGGGCCGAGTGGGGGTTATGAATGGGGTGGTGGTGTTGCAAAGGCAGTGACATGGGTCGGAGTTGGCAAGAGGCGGTGTGCAGCTGGGCGTGGGTGTGTAAGGCGGGAGGGCTACAGCGGCACCACCCTTTCACCCTTCCATCCGTCGCCCCCGGTACGCCCCATCTGGTAGCTGGTACGGGCTGCTGTCCTCATACAAAAGCGCCACCCATAACAAATGTAACATTGCACATAAAGGTCCTGACACGTCATGTACTGATAGCCTGCCAGCCCCCGCTCTCCTCCCCCGCCCCGCCTACCTGGTACTGGCTGCTATCCTCATACTTAAGCGCCACCGGCTGCACGCCACCCTCTTGCCCCGGGCCCGCCCCCGCCGCCGCCGGGTCGGCCTCCAGGTCGTCCAGCGTGGCGCTCGGCTTGAGCTTCCACAGCTCCTCCAGCTTGTTGAGCTGGGGGCAGAGGAGGAGGAAGGGAGAGGCGGGAAGGCGTGTGTGGATGGGTACCGCCGTGTGGCAGCGCGCGCCCTGCACAGCACGTCGCGCTGGGCGTGGAGGGAGAGCCGTGCACAGGGGCCGGCTGCTTGTTGACTGCACCGCGAGGGTCCAGGGGCTTGGCCCCCGGCGCGGCATGGGCCCGAGCAGGCATCGCCGCACCTGCGCCAGCGTGAGGTGCCGGGCCCGAGCCAGGTCCGCCTCGCCCGGCTGCTTGACCAGCCAGGGCACCATGCCGCGCTCCTCGATGATGGGCTGCCACTGGGACAGGTCCAGGTTGAGGTCGCTGGGGTGGGGTGGGGGGGGATTTAAGGTTCCACACGGTTATGACACATACTTTCTTCGCTTGTAGCCGCGTCCCAACACAGCACTCGCAGATGCACGGTCAGCAGGAGAGGTGCAGGCCCAGGTCGCTGGCTGGGGAGGCGAGCCGCAGCGGAACCCGATGCGCTCGCATGCAGACGCCGATGGGCAATGGGAGGTGGCGGTGGCGGTGTACTTTCATGGGGCCAGGCCACACTCCACACCCTCCCAGCGCGTCAATCGCGCTGTGCGGTTGGGTGGTTGGGCGCACGATTTCGTGCAACGCGGTGCACCCGAGCGCATCGTAAGAGTCAGTGTGTCGGTGCTCGCGGCCGCTGCTCACCGAATTGTGGGGTGGTTGGGCGGCGTGTCACGCGCCAGCAGCACCACGGTGTTCTCGCTGCGCACGGGCACAAAGCCCAGCACGAACACGTTGCGGGAGCCGGAGGCGTAGCACTCGAGCACCGTGTCGCCCAGCGGCGAGTCGCGGTGCAGCTGCACCTCCTTGGACTTGGACTTGACCTGGGGGCGAGGAGGGGCGGGGCGGGGAGTGGAGAGAGGAGTGGTGGGAGAGGGGCCGAGGGTCGGATGTGGCAATTCGAGTACGTCACAATCCGCTGCCGTTCGCTTGGCACACGAATGCATACACACACGCGGCCTCGCTTTCCCCATTGCCCCCGCCCTCCAAGCGGAACCCGCATAGATGAACCCCTCCAAGCGGACTCCCTCCGTGCCCGGGCCCTCACCAGGTGCAGCACGATGCAGGAGCCGCTGCCGTGCACGCGGCCGTTGCAGAACCACTTGCCCGAGCTGAGGCACTTGACCACACATGAGGGCGTGCCGATGCCGCAGTAGCTGGCGGCGGGGCGAGCGTGTGGACGAGGAGGAGGAGCGTTGCTCAATGGATGAGGGGGCGATGGGCGGGCACGTGCAGTGTAGAGCAGTGACAAAGGTCCCAATGCAGACAAACATTCCCAGGAGGAGGGGAAGGGGTGCTGGGCTGCAGGGCCCTTCTCGGGGATGGCAGCAGAAGGCGGCGTTTGCCTCTGGCCCATCAACCCAGCAGCCCCACACCAAGGTAGCTTAGCAAAGGCGGTCCGCATGCATTGGGTCGCCAATACTCTCCAAAGGACATTGATAACCCTAGGCATGCGGAACAGTGCCGCTGCAGCCTGTCAAGCTCAGCTCTAGATGAGTCCTTTCGGGAGTCCCTAGGCCCTGCGGCTGGTTCCCTCCCAAAGGTGAGTCGCAAACCCTACGCATGCAGACCCTCTCAGTCCCACTCACGCGCAGGCCCATTCGGGCCGCTGCTCGGGCACCGCCAGCGGCGCCTCCTCCTCTTCCTCCTCCGCGAAGGCCTCCTGGAACTGCAGCTGCTGCGGGCGGCGGGCGGCGGAGGCGCGACGGGCGGAGGGTGCCAGGGAACAGAGTGTCGGCAAGAAGAGCCCTGCGGGATTTCTGGAGACCGACGCGGCAAGGGCCCGGGCCGGCGGCAACTGAGCCCCGCGCCTTAGAGCGGTGGCAGGCCCGCCCAGAGGGATCCCGCAGCCGGCAGCACCCGTGCCAGCGCGCACAGAAGCCCTGGCGGCTCGCTGCCGTGCGGCCGGAGCGCCCCTACATGTGAGCTGCGTCCTGCCCTGCCCAAGACTACATGTTCGTATACCTGGACGCGGCCCCAGCCCGGCCACCATACGCTGCTCCGTACCCACACCGCCAGCTGACGAGGCTAGCCGCTGCCCCAACCCCACCCCGCCAGGCGGGTGGGTCAGGCTCGCATGCATTCAGGGGACGTGCCCACATCCCGGGCGCTCGTGCGTCCCCTGCGTGTGCGCGCCCTCGCTCATCAGCTGCGGCGCACCCCAGGCCCCACCTGCTGGAAGCCGGCGGCCAGGGCGTCCAGCTGGGGTCCGAAGCCGGGGTTGGCGGCGGCCTGGCGGAGCGGCAGTAGAGGGGCGGGGGCAGCGGACAGGGGGGTGTCAGGGCAGGGCGTGCCGGGTGAAGGGCTCGCCGGCCGAGCCCAACGCCACGCCGGCTTGCACGCCGCCTTCCAAGATGCACACGCCGGTGCCGCCGCCGGGCAATGCACCCAGCATGCCACGACGCCCCGCCCTCCCGGGTGCTGTTCCCGGGCCGTTCAATGGCCTTAGATCTGGGCCGCAGCCGGGAGCGCAGGGAGCCACGGGTCCCCAGCTTGGCCCTTAGCCCTGGCAGTCAGCGCCGGCGGCCATCGCAGCGCGCATGGAGCGCCTTGGCCAACCCGCACGCTTGGGCCTAGCGCCGGGCGTTGCCTTCCTTGCGGGCACCACAGTCTTCTTCCAGCCCTGTAGCCCCTCCCTGGTGCCATGGGTTTGGCCCCCCGAGGTCCTTCCTGTGCCCCGTGGCCTTGCCGGCCTTCCGTACGGGCCCTGCCTGGCCTTTAGGGGAGGGCGACCCACCTGCTGCGCCAGGCGGTGGGCGGCGGCCGCGGGTATGCCCATGGGCGCGCCCCAGTTGAGCGCCTGGCTCACACCCTGCGGGGATGCACCCGGGGCAGCGAGCTTGGGTACGTGCAGTGCCGTGGGGCGATGGGTTCGGGGCCGCCAAGCCGAGGCGCTGGCTGGCCAGCACAAGCCACGGCACGGGGTGCCTCACTGCCCCTCCCCTTGCCGCCACGGCCTGCCCCTCATGGCTCGCTGTCGTGCCTGTGTGAAGTCCTGGAACTGAAGCGTGCCGGTGTGGACGTCGCCCTGGGTGGCGCCGAACTCCTGGAAGGTCAGGCCCGTGGCCGCGCCGTCGTCATGGTACCCGAACCCAAAGCCGCCCATGGCTTGGGAGGTTTGGGTGAAAGGCTGCGTCATGGCGCCTGTTGTGCGCGTGCGAGCGCGGCAAGAGCGATGCTGGAGACCTCAGCGTCTGCTGTCAGTACGCCATGGGCACAGAGCGCATCGAAATGACTACAGAATGTGCAACGGTCAGCACGGATACGCGTAAGCAAGGCGCCGCAGCGCTCGTCGGGCAATCTTGTGTCGGTTGTGCTGGAAGCAGTGTCAAGTCAGGTCTATTGTCACGCTGGGGCTGCGTGCATCCAGCGGGGGTATGTGTTTCGCGGGCATTGCGGAAGCAAAACTGCGCATGCGCGCGAGGGCTTGGCCGTGCTCGAGAGTTGCTATGCCCACACATGCGCGCAGTAAACTTGGGCAAAGTAATAATCCACCCTAACAGGGCGACTGTGAGCGAAGACTTGCACCGAACAGTACTTGCATTCTTTCAATCATAGAGCTGTTGTGATGGCTGCCCTGGTTATGCGACGCCCATTCATTGCCCCTACGCAACGAGCCACAGCGGCAACAGCCGGTAAGGGGGGCACAGCATTCCGAAGGGTCGTTGGGTCAAGGGCACCCCAGCGCGTTCTTGCTCATGTCAACCCCTGATAACCTGCTCAATAGGTGCCTGGCCATGCCCACGTCATCGCCGCGTTGCTGTTGCGCCACGGGCGGTGAGGCAGGGCGTGTGTATCGGGCACAGTGCAGGGCCACAGGGGTCCGGCCTAGCGCATGTTTAGCTGAGCGCGTGGTGTTCGAACAAGCGCAACAGCTCATATTATGCACGCTGAAGAACTGGAGCTGGGTGGCCTTCATGGCGCCAGTGTACGTCTGCGAAGACTTCGGCTGCCCCTGGGCATCTGCCGCCACTGCGCCAGCGTGCCCCTGGTTCTCGCTGTCAGCAACAGCTCTCAGCGTCCCGCGGGCAGCAATGTCCATTGCACCACTTGTGCTTATGGCCCAATGTTGGTAATTGTCGAAGGGTGGGGCGGGCAGCCTTGCATCCGTGCTGGAAGGGCCCACGACCAACCTGACGCCGCTTGGCGATACCCCTGCCCCTCATGTTGCACCGTGCAGCGGCCCGCGGGTTGTCGTCACATGAGCCTACCGCTGCATACCCCCCAGCTGCATCCGCAGCCCAATGCGCACGCAGGCCCCAACCCCAAGCCCATGCACCCATGCTGTCCTCTGCATCCACGCTCACTGACGCCACCGCCCCTGGCGCCCTCCTCCGCCGGCTGCAGGCCGCCGCCGCCAGCGACACCTCGGCAGAGATCACGCAGCTCACGGCCACGCTGGTGGAAGCGGAGCAGAAGCTGGCGGCCATGTTTGAGCCGGGCAAGCCCATGCCGCGGGTACGGCAACTTGGCCCGCTCATGAGCAGCCGTAGCAACCTCGGCCCCGGTGCCACCGCCGCCTGCCTCCAGGGTACTTCTACGCTGGTTCCTAAGTTAAAGGGTACCTAAGAGGTGCCGCACGCCTGGGGGGTGGAAACCCCCACTCGAGCCCGGAGCTCTCTGCCCAGCCGGTCCGGCCAGCCCGCTCTGTCCTGGCCCCGTGCTAACGCCGCCTGCGCAACGCCCTGCGCCCGCAGGCCGGCGTGGTGGCGGCGATGCGGCAGGAGGTGAGCGAGATGAAGATGCAGCTGGCGCGGCTCATGGGCGCCGCCTCGCCGGCAGCCGTGATGGAGGCGGCCTCGACCTCGGACGAGGAGCTGGCGGAGCGCGCTCGGCAGGCATTCCTCGAGGTGCGCGGCTGTGGAGCACTTGTGGGGGTTGACTGTGTCACTGCTACCAGCCTCTTGCCGCGGGGGCCCCCGGCTGCGGCGCCGTGAGCTGTGTGGCCCGCACGGTCCATCAGTGCGGGGCTGCGGGGGCAGGGCGGGCGTGGCAGGGCCTGCTGCTCGCTCGCGGCCAGTGGGCCCCGACAGCTGCTGCTGCTGCTGCTGACACGCCCGCCTGCACTGCCCCCGGGTGGGTCGGCCCCGCAGGTGGAGCGGCTGGTGAACCAGCGCACGGGTAACGGCAGCCGCGACGACAGCAACGCCATCGCTGTGCTGGAGGCGGAGAACGAGCGGCTACGGTGCGTGGGTTGCGCGGTCGCCGCTGCAGATGGGGCATCTAGGTTGTGTGCACGGAGTGGCAGTTGCTGTTGCGGCGCTACGGCAGGGCAGGAGCAGGAGCAGCCGCCGCAGGGGCGCAGCATCGGTGCCGTCGTATGTTCTACGTCGTATGTACTTGACTGAGTGCCATGGGTGGCGGATTAGAAAGGGTAGCGACCGGGCGGCCCTAAGGAGCACATCCCAGGGCCCAGTCCAGCCCTGCCCCGCTCCCTGTCTGTGCCGCAGGCTGGAGGCGACTATGCTGCTGATGCGGCAGCAGCAGCTGGAGGAGCTGCGAGACAAGCTGGATGGCGTGCCCGCCGCCAGCAACGGGGGCAACGGGCGGTAGCGGCTTGGCGCAGGGATGCGCGGCTTGGGGGGCTGCGGGGCGCCGCGGGGCGGCCCGGGCTGGGATGCGATCGCGGCCGGAGTTGGGGCAGAATGGGCGTCGAATGTGACTGATCGATGTTTGACTGATCGATGTGCAGGTCCTTGAGGACGGCCGGGGGGCAAACGGCACATGCGTGTACTCGTGGGGCAACCCACCATGTCTTCATGTATACACACGCGGCGGCAAGCAACTGCATAAGCGAGCGTGTGGCGCTGGCTGTGTGTGCCGGGCCTTCGCAAGCATGCCATTTTGAGGGAGCTGCGTGTTGCTGCATGCCAGCATCAGCGCGCATGCGCTCTCCTTGGCGCAATTTTGCTTCACTGTATTCAACGGATGGGGACGTTGCCGCAGCAAGCAGACCGCGCTGACGGAAAGGACGCAAGCGGGTGGGACGGATGTAGTGTAATGGCTGTTGGGCGGGGACCGCGCGCTGCCTGCATCGGAGCCCGCGAGCCTGCCGCAGAACCCCGGCGTGCCGGAAACGATGGCGAGGCGCGGTGCGGTCGGATCCACGGAACTGGGCCGTGAGGCACCACAGACACTGTCTTCATTCCAGCCCGTACCGTGCCGGCGCACACAAGACGTCCCACAATCGGCCGCGGGCGCCAATGTCGGGCCCACCGCCAACACTACCACCACCGCTCCGCAGAGTGAGTCATGTCTTGTGCGCGCCGCGCCAAAATCCGCACCGCTGCCAGTCAACAGCCCAAAGCACATGTAGCTATACCGCCATCGCATGCAGCCGCTGCTCCGCTGACCGGAGCGTGCGCTGCGCGCACAGCAGCACGAATCCGCAAACACAGGCGCCGCGCCGCGCCGCGTCCTGCCTGTGCCACAGGGCTGCTTGCACAACAGGGGCGCACGCACCACCCACACGCACGCGCACGGGTGCGTGCCGCCGTGCGCGAGCGATCCAGTCCCCGTTCCACGTGCCGCGGGGCGCCTGCCGCCGAGAAGCTCGAGCCCCAGTGGCAGCCCCACCACCTCCGGCGCGGCGTCGCACAGCAGACGTCCAGTCTGCCGCCTCTGCCCGCCGTCCCGGCCCCTCGCACATACCCCGGGCTGCTCACCCCGTGTGTGCGCAGCAGCGCGCCAGCAGCGCCGCCACCCACAGTCCGCCACACACCGGGCGTCCTGCTAGCGCCGTCGCCGGCACTCCTCCGCGCAGTCAGCCATCACTCGCACCTTGGACGAGCACCCCGCCCTCCGGAGTCACTGGCGGGTACACGTCAAAGCATGCATACTCCAGCTCCCGTCCTTCGCCTGAGTCCCACGCCGTCCATCCCTGCGCACCCACACGGCGCACACGCGCGGCCGCGCTGGCGGCACTAACCCAAGAACCCACCCCCCGACATTCCACGCGTTCCATGCCCATCGAGACTGCTGCGTGGCTGCGTTTACGCCTGCTGCTTGGGCGGCCCGCTGGGCCCGCTGCTCATGTCTCGCATGCCGCGGCCTGGGCCCCCGCCGCGCCCGCCGCGCTCGCCACCGCGCCCGCCGCGCCCGCCCGGGCCGCTGGGTGGCCGCTCGCCGCGCCCCTCGCCACGCCCGCCGCGGCCGCGGCCGCCGTCGTAGCCGCCTGTGGCAACGCAGGATTCACACGGGAGGCAAGGGCGCACATTAGCCTCCTCTCCGCGCCCGACCCACATGTGCATCCACGCAAGCACTGCCGTTGCCCCGCCGCTCCCGCCTGCTGTTTCACCCACCCCGGCCGCGGTAGCCGCCCCCGATGCCAGGCCCGCGGCCGCGCTCGCCGCGGCCGCCGCCGCGCGGTGCAAAGCCGCGCTCGAACTCGGGCAGTGCGCCCAGGATCTTGACCGGCTTCTCCGTCTCCGTTAGCCGCAGCTTGCCACTGTTGTCGCGCGCCGCGTCGCGCGACTTCTCGTCCGCGTAAAACACGTACGCGACCAGGCCGAAGCGCGGCGAGCGCACCACGTTGACGCCGCCCGACCCGAAGGGGCCGAAGTCGGCGAACGCGCCGCTGAGCAGCTGCTTGAGCTCCGCCATGGACAGGTGCTGCGGGATGCCCTGCACGTACACGCCGTACCCGGGGTTGTCGTCCGAGCTGCCCGCGACCGGCGGCATGGGCTCGGCCCCCTTGCCCGCCTCGTCCTCGTCACCAGCCGCCTCCACGCCGACGTCGGCGTCGCTGGCTGCCGCGGGCGCCGCCGGCGCCGAGGGCCCGGCCGGCACCTCCGGCGCCGCGCTGGGAGCCTCGGCGGCCACCGGCACGGGCACGGGCACGGGCGGCACCACCGCCGGCGCCGGGGCGGGCGCCTTAGCCGGCGTGGCCGGCTTGGGCGCCGCAGCCGCAGCCTGTTTGGCACGCTCAGCCCAGCTCAGGTTCTGCGGCGGCGCAGGGGCGGGCGCGGGCGCCGGCGGTGCGGGCGCAGCGGCCGGCGCGGGCGCGGGCTGCTTGGGTGCCGCTGGTGCCGGCGCCGGCGCGGGCGCAGGCGCTGGGGCCGCCGGCTCCACGGGCGCGGGGCTGGGCGCCGGTGCCGCGGCGGCCGGCGGTGCGGCCACGGGCTCGGGCACCGGCACCGGCGCGGGCGGCTGCGGCTGCTCCGGCACGGGCGCCTGGGCGGCCATGGGGGCCGGGACGGGCGCCATGGGCATGGCCGGCGGCATGCTCGGCATCATGTCCACGCGAGGGGCCAGCTGCCCCGGCATCTGCACATTGAAGGTCCCGGGGCAGGTAGCATGATCAGGCTGGCCAGCGGGTGTGCAGTCCTGGTTTTGGCCTGCGCACCGCGACTACTGCCTGGGGTTTCACAGACGCGAGGAGCGCCAGCCCAGCAACAGAGGCTGCTCGGTGCCAAACCCCGTGAACATGGGGCTTACCGGGGCCGGCGGCATGCCGAACGCCGGCGGCGGCGGCATGGGCACGTGCGCGGGCACGAAGCCGTTCTCCATGGGGCGGACGGGCTCCGCGGGGAAGATGCGGAGCATGTCGTTGAGGACATAATAGCCCTTCTCCTGGGTGGCCAGGAAGAAGGCCTGCACGAACTTGCGCTCCACGCCCTGCACCGCAAGACGCAGCAGACGTCACACCCCGCGGCATCGTAGCGTATGCATGCAGCAGAACGACGCGCTGACTGAGTCAGCTGGTCAGCACCGTCGCACCCTGCTCTGGCACCGTGCCGGGTTTGCACGGCCCCCGCACCTGCAGCTTCATGGTGCCCGACACCTGCAGGATCACGCCATTGTTCTGGGAGAACTGCGCGTCCAGGAACTTGTCGCTGGCAACCACCGCGTTCTGGATGCGGTTCATTACCACCTCCTGAATGGCCTGCAAAGCGACAACAGGGGGTGCGATCAGCCCCAGATAATACCACCAGGCCCCAATCATGACCCTGACCAACCTCCAGGCTGCCGCCGGCCGTCTCAACCACGTTGTTCCGGGCATCTGGCTGAACGTCGACGACACAGAACGTGCTGTTCTCCTTGTAGAAGCGGTGCAGGTACTTGGGCAGCTTCTCAAGCACATCGTAATATTTGCTGATGAATTGCTCGGCGACCTGCACACGGTCCGGGCCCCGAGAGTCGCGCGAAGAAAGACGGCGCCGAGGTTCGACTGGGCCAGGTCCAGTACCAGCTGCACAGCCACCAGCAATAAGGTCCAGAGTGCTACTTGGAGGGCTCACCCAGGGGGCGCTCGGGGTGGGCGCGGCCATGATCTCGATGGTCTTGGAAGTCTATTTTTTGACAGTAGATTAAGGTCAGTCAGGGTAGCTACTGGTGATCCTGAGGCGGCTCCAGCTGCCAGCGGTCCGCTGTGCGGCAGCACGGCCCTTAAAGAGTGCCCCGCTGTGCAGCTCTAACCTAAGGAGGCAGGACAGCGCAGTATGCGACAAGTGTTTGCTAGCGCTACGCTGACGCTGGTCTGAGCCCCCGCCAAACTGTCCCATGCAAGGCACAATTTGCCACTTTGCGCTATTCCGATCAGCCTTGCCCCGCGCCGCCCCCTGCAGCCCATAGCCTACAAAGGATGCAATAGAGTCAACTGATGGGCGTCGGGCACACACCACGGTACGTACCCTGGCACGCATGTCTGCCCTGCACCCCGAGCACATCATGGAAATTTTCTCTGTTCTTCCTCTTCCGCCCGCAGCGCACTTTGAGGCACTGTGAGTTAGGAGCAATTATGGCTTTGGATGACTCAAGGCACATCCGCATGGCGGCCCCTTGACCCTGGAGGCGATTCGCCCTTGACAACTGTGTCGCTCCAGGTCGCTATTGACGAAGGGAGTCCCCTGCTCTTGACATCAGCTTACACCCTTGCCTTCGCGACAACCCCTTCATATTGAACACAGATCAATATGCACACCTGATAGACCGAGCGCCTCGTCGGTGTCTCCAGGAGGGGGGTTTCCAAATTTTTGCTGTCTGCTGTCGTCGCCCCTCTACACAGGCTACCGGATATAGTGAATCCTCGTTTTTGCAGGATTTTACCCCCGGCTCCGTTTTAGTTTTCCATAAGCACACGCCTGGTAGTCAGTATTCGCAGTATCAGCAGCCCAGGTACTCATAGACTAAACCGATTGGGGTGCCACGGGGTCCCAGTCCCACAGCTGGGAGGTGCCGGAGGCCTGGGCCGGGGGGGGGCGGAAGGGCTCGGCCGTGCAGAGAGGCGGGCCCCGGCCTTCAGACGGACGGCAACTTTGATGCCAGAGAAAGATCGAATGCCCTGTGGCTGGCGGCCTCGCGCTCGCCTGCTGAGTCCAGGCACGTGCCCTGCCACTGCTTTGGCTGGGCTGGTGGCAGGGCAAAGCGACGTGTCTCGGTGACGTTGGGGCACTTGGGGCTGCGCGCCACGCAACGGCGTCACCCCTCGGCTGACCAGGTCCCGGGCGCTGGCGCGTCTCGCGCCATTACGGCCACGTGCCCTCTCCACCCCTATGCGTTCTTCATGCTGTGGGCCAGCAGCGGTCTCAAGCAACACGCAGGGGCATCTCCCGCCTTGCATACCGGCACTTGCGTTGTAGCCACGGTGATATCAAGCAGAAGAGCTCCCCTAGTGTCAACGCGTGGGGCGCACGACGGCACGATAGCAGCTCTGACGTTACAGACCAGCCGCGTCACAGCCTTTGCCCGCGCTGGCCGCATCCTCGGCAGGGGCGCGGCCCAGACCCTTCTCAGGCGCCCACGAGCTCATCCTGCGTTCTTCCGGTGCCTGTGCACCGGCGTTGCGTCAGGGGCGCCAAGCCCTGTCCCATCGCGCCCACCGCCCGCTACCGTCCGTCAGGGCCCCGGGCCCCCGGCAGCAACGACCGCAACCCGTTCCCCTACACCGGAAGCCCTATGACCGCCTTCCCTCCACAGGCCTTAGCGCTCGAAGGCGTCGCCAACGACTCCCACCGGCAGTCCCGTCATTGCAATCCCTTACCCGGTCCTCCTCCCAGCCAGCGGCGCAAGAACAGCCCCCCACCTTGCAGCTCGCACGGCCGCCTGCCGCACGGTGCGCTATCTGTGCCGTGCCGTCGTCCGTCCCTCACCTTGCTAGTCCCACACGCCGCGCCTCCCCGCACCACAATTTCAACTTGCCCGTTGCGCCAGCCGATCACATGCCAACGGCCCGCTCACAGCCACCCTCACAGCCTCCCTGGTCGGCTGGCATGGCGTGGGGGCGGTGTGCCCCCGGCCGCAGCAGCAGCCCGCTCGCATTCCAGCACAGAGCACCTCTCCTGGCCCGTCAGCTGACACCGCGTGCGCTGACAACAGCTCTCAGCTCTTAGCCGCAGCAAGCTCACAGCGGCGCCGGGCGGCGGGTGTAGCGCACGCGGCAGGGCTTGGGGCCGATGACCATGCTCTCGTAGTCGGCGCCCGGCACCGGGTCCAGCAGCTCGAACTCGAAGTTGCGCAGCAGCACCGACCAGATGCTCTTGATCTGCGTCCATGCACAATTGAAGCACACACAGGCAACGAACGGGAGTCGTAGTCAGAGCTGGGCACACATTGGCAAGCGTTGAGCGAAGAGCACAGCAGCATGCGCGCGATGCGAGGAACAGGGCCAGGTCAGCCGCCATCGGCTGACGACAGATGCCGGTACGCTGCAAACAAGTGCTCCACGTCTTGGGACGTGGTTTTCAAGCAGGCGCCCTGAGGCCCCCGGTGTAGCTGAGCCCACCTGCAGGTACGCGAAGTTCTGGCCAATGCAGGCGTGGCGGCCGGCGCCGAAGCCGATGAAGGCGTAGTTGCGGTTCTGTCGGTTTGGGAGCACGGTTGGAGGAGGGGTCCGCGTAGGGGACAGGGCATGGAGCTAGGGTTGGCGGGGGCCACAAGGAGACGGCCGGCTGCAGCGGCAATCGTGACGGGCGAGGCCAGGTGCGGCAGAGCCCGGCTGCCGTGTGCCTGCATGCATGCATGCCTGCGGCCCGTGGGGTCGGCCTGCGGCCGCACCTGCTCCTCGCGCGGTGGCGCGAAGCGGTCGGGCTCGTAGGCCTTGGGGTTCTTGAACACGTTGGGCAGCATGTGCGAGAAGTTGGGCGAGGCGGCCACAACGTCGCCCTGCGGAGGAGGGGGAGGCCAGGGCGAAAAGTTGGGGCGAGGAGCGGGGGCGGGCAGCCAAGTTTGGGTGTGGCAGTGGCCATGCACACGGCCATGCATGCATGGACCTGCAGCACGCGCGCCGCGCGGCAGGGTCTACCGGCCGCCACCCCAGCCTGCACCCCGAGCAGCACGCGTCAGCACACAGCACACGGCATCCCGGTGCAGCCCACGACAGCCGGACCTTGGGCACGACGTAGGTCTTGCCGTCGCCCGTGGTGACGGAGAAGGGCTTCTTGGCGTAGCGCATCACCAGCAGCAGCGGCGGGTGCATGCGCAGCGCCTCCGTGATGTTGCGGTGCAGCACCTGGGGGAGCGGGGAGTGGGGAGGGAGGCGGGGGGCGGTCAATGGGATGCCACAGTCCAGGGCCGCGCACCAGGGCGTGAGTTATCTGACGAGAATGGTAGGCGATCATCGTAGTGCTAAGCAGCGGTCAGGCGCAGCACCCGCCGACGCGCGCGCTGGTAACCCCATGCAAACAACGCAACTCGGCCCCGGCACAGCACGCTCCACGTGTGTGCGCTCTGCTGCCGTTTAAGCGTACCTCCATGTCACTCAGCGCCTCGAACGACAGCTCCTTGCCGTGCTTGGCGATGATGGCCTTTTGCTCCTCCACCGCCGGGGTGAAGGCCTTGTCCTGTGCGGGCAGGGGGGGCGCGGAGCGGCAGGGCCAGGTCGCTCAGCGCAGGGCCGATGCTGAAGAGGACGCTGGGCAGGGTGCCACCCCAGAGCGATCAGCCGGTTGCAACAGGCGCCGAGCGGGGCCGATGGCAGCGCGGTAGCTGCGCCATGCTTGGAGCATGCGGCCTGTCGCAGGCAACGGCGTTCGCTTGGCATCCGCAGACGCAGCGAGCCGCAAGCCGAGCAGCCACGAAGCATAACGCCCTCGCTCTTTCCGCGCGTCCGGCCTCCTCGCTTCCAAACCCCCGCTTCCAGTCGCAACCGTCGGCGACCCAGCTGCAACGCCTGTCGCCTGGCAGCCTGGCACCCCACCAGCGGCACGCCCCACCCAGCCTAGCTCTCCGGCCAACCTCCACTCTATCCCGTCTCTTATCTTGGATGTGGTGCCGCAGGTCCCACCCCTGGCCCCAACACGCTGTTGCAATTACAGCTGCCCCGGCTGTTGCCTCACGGCCCACCCCACCCACCAACCCACCCACCAACCCACCCAAGCCCACCACGCCCTGTCTGCTACGGTCCACATTCAGCCAGGCTCTGCAGCAACCGTCTCCACAGACGTGCCGCCCCCCGGCACCTGTCACCGCCTCACCTTGTTGGCGGTCATGAAGATGCCGGTCCAGCTGGTGGTGATGGAGCTGGTGTGCTGACCCGCAAACAGCACCGCGATGAGCAGGCCCGTGATCTCCGCCTCCGTCAGAGCGCGCCCGCCCAGCACATTCTGGTACCTGCAGGGCAGGGCACGGCGGTGGGGTGGTTCAGCGACGAGCGCACACAGTTGCTCTCTTCCCCCGCGCCTTCAGGGTCGCTGCGGGATCGTGCTGGGGCCGCCGGTAGCTCCTCAGCCCGGGGTGCCGCTCCTACTTTAGAGCGACACGCCGACCGCCGACGCCCGCTGCCAGCTCTTCACCCGATGCCCCCACTGCTCGCGGCACCGGCGCGCCCCGCCGTGGCCCCACCTGGCGTCGATGAACTGCTGCAGCACGTCCTCCTCGCGGCGCCCGCTCTCGCGCCGCGCCCGGATGACCTTGGCAAAGATCTCCGACAGCTGCTTGCGGCACCTGGGGAGGAGGTTAGTGGGCAGCGCAGGCACAGCCCATGTCAGCATGGATGGGCGGCGGCACCAACACGCCGGTGGTGTCCACATCGCCGGAGCTGTGGGGCGGGAGCTCCAGCTGGGGTTCGCGGCACACGGCGGGACACCCTTGCACCCCTGTGCCTGCCTCCACGCCCGTGGCCCTTCCATTGTCAGCCTGCAACCACACAGCTGTCGGGGTGGCGGCATCCCGAAGTTGCACCGCACCCGCCGACCCTGAGCGGCCACCGACGGCCCGGCCCCCGCCCTCGGCCGACCCGTCCTGTCATTTTCTCCAACGCCGCCGGGCGCCCCGCCGTTGGGCGACCCTTCCGCTGGTTGCCCAGCGTCCGCTCCACTGCCCGGCCAGACACCCTCGGGCCGTGCCCTCGCGCTCCACAGGATCTTGCCCGCAGCCCCGGCGCTCCGGCGGCCCTGTCCTCCGTCCCCGCACCTGTCGCGCTTAAAGTGCTGCGGGATGGGGGCGTAGGGGAAGAACACCGAGAGCGGCACCATGCCCTCGTCCAGGCCGTGCAGCAGGTCGGCCACCTGCTCGAACAGCTGCTCGCGGACCTCGCGGCCTGGCGTGGGTGCAAGGAAGGACGGGCCCGGCAGGCGTGGGATGGAAGTTAGCGCCGGCAGGCGTGGAATGGGAGTTGGGGCCGGCAGGCGTGGGGAGAAGGGCGGCGAGCATCGAAAGGAGTACCCACGTACCCAGCAGCGTGCGCGCGGCGGTCAGCGTGATGAGCTTGGAGAACTCGTCCTTGAAGTCGATGACGCCCTCGTTGCCCCACTTTGCAAAGTACTCCTGCCAGTACGAGAGCGTGAGGGCGAGAGGTGAGGGTGAGGGGGGCGAGGAGGAGGTGCGCTAGGGCGGGAGTTGGCGTGGGGAGCTGGCGCGGCGACACACGTCCTCCCGGCAAGGCGGGGCCGCTGCTGGGCCTCGACCCGGCGGTTTGGGTGCGAGTGGAGGCCCTCCTGCAACCTCACCTCGGCCTCCTTGTTGAACTGCGGCACGTACGCCTTGAGCCGGTTCTTGGTGAGCGCCTCGGTGAACATGCGAAACTGCTCGGTGCGGACCTTCTGGTCCACATCGAACACGACGCCCTTGCCGAAGGTGGGCACGTTAAAGTCATACACCTGTGGACGACGGTTGGATGTGGGTCCCGCAATCAATGCATGCCGAAGATCAATGAATGGTTGGCGGTTGGGCAGGGCATAGAATGCCGTCGATACGCGGGCAGGACGGCGAGATGGATTGTTGTTGGGCAGGGCGCTGCTGGGCGCCAGCGCGTCAACAGGGCAAAGGGCAAGTCACACTATTACCGGCGGCGGGGTACGTGCCGCGGTACCGCCCGTTGGGCGGGCTGGGCGGGAAGCCGCTCCTGCGCGCAGCCCGCCAGCTCCCGGTGGCAGGGGCCTGTGTCCGACACCCGCAGCGCAAGTATCGAAGCTATGGGCAGGCAGGTGCCTCACCTCCGACTGCGACATCTCATCGTCGCCGGCCTTGAAGAAGTGCGGCGACACCTCCGGGCCGATGAGGAACGTGACGCGCTTGTGCGCGACGGGCACGGTGAAGACCTCGCCGTGCTTAGCGTAGCCATCCTCAAGCAGCTTCCACGGGCCCTGCGTGGATGGGACGCGGGCTTTCGATCACCGACTTCTTTTGGCCTGCTGCGCTGGCGCGCTGCTTACCGCCTTGAACTTCAGGAAACCACCAATGAATGGGATGCCCTCGAACACAGGTGGGCGCTTGCCCGGGAAGGTGTTGAAGAGGAGCCGGCCGACGACCAGCGCGACGACCAGCACCGCGCTGCCCGCGAATGCTAGCTGGGCCACACTCAGCCGGCCCACCAGCACGGTGAGCTCGGCCGCGAAGTCGGCCATGGCCGTGAGCGACTGGCGAGGGCTGCAAGCGTTATCAACTGGTGATTTGCTGCGCTTCACGCTTGAGTTCCGTTACAGTCGTGTCAACCTCAAACTGTGTGCCGCAGAGTTATGCACCAATTCTCGCTGGCGGAGCTGTAGGTATGGAAATTGGCGCCAATCGCAAAAATGTACCTCAACTCGCGTCCGCCTGACCTTCTGGCTTCCGCATTCAAACAGCGTCTAGCTCGCTGCATCCTCCTTGACCCAACCAACGTGCTACGGAGCCCGGCCGCAACCCTGAAGCTTGTCCCGGGTGTGCGTGCCTTGTGTGGCCCGTTGGCATTGCTTAGCGTACCCGACGGTCTCGTGAGGACAAGTACGAGATTCTGCGGCGCACTGGTTGCGTGCGCAGTTCGTCGGCATGCCGTCGTAAGCGTAGCGGAATGCTGCAGCCACTGCGCCTTACATCAGCACTTCGACAAACGCTAGTGACGCGGGGCACAGCTGGCGCAGCCGGCCATCGCCATGGTGGCTCTGGCATGGCCGCGCACACACTGGCCGCGAGCAACGCCGGGCAGGCCAGCTCGGGCTCGCGGCTGCAAGACTTCTTCACCGCGGCCCGACGCAACGTTGCGCGGGGCACCATAGGCGAGGAGCACCCGGAGACGACGCAGCAGCTGGTGAGGTCATATGCTGTGGGAGGGTCCGGGCGGGGAAGGCGTGACGGGCGGTGCGAGTGCCCGGGGAGTCTCTTGACTCGCCGGCCTGCTGGAGTGCCCAGATCGTCGACCTTCACAACAGCAATTCACTTCACCGAGCAGCGCACACAGCCACAGCCTTTGCCCAAGGGCCGGACTGGGACAGGGCGCAAGGCCGGCCCGCTGCAGCCTCCACGCCCGCTGCGCGCACCCCAGCCACAACACCCACACGCCCAGCGTAAGGCAAGACCCCGGTCACGGGGAAGTCGAGCGACGGGCCCGGAAGGCCGCAGGCTGCACGGCCGCAGCGGGCGCCCCATGTACGCTCGCTGCCCAGCCATGGCAGCACCTGGCCTGTGGACGCCCGCGGCGCCCACACTCGCGGTGCCGGCATACGGTACCCCTGCCCCCTCCCTCGCCTGCCAATCCCGGCTGATGGCCCTAGAAGGCCTGGACGAGCTGGGGCTGGACGGGGTCTCGGCGGCAGGGCACTAATCCTCGCCCCCTGCCCTCTCCATTTCCCGCTGCCCCCAGTCCCGGCTCATGGCCTCCATCGGCCTGGACGAGCTGGGGCTGGATCCCGACATGGTGGGCGACCCCTATCTGGGCGCGCTGAAGCTGCACCTGAGGGACAGGTGCGGCTGTGGCGTTGGGCTATCACCATGTGATACCATGATATGACGATACCATTGTGTAGTCAATACCCAGAGCGCATGGACCCCTACCTGGGGCGCTAACGCTGCACCTGGGGGACAAGGTGTGCCGGGGCCTGTCAGGCTGGTGTGCTGTGATTGATTCACATGCCAGCGACGTTGACACGAGGGGCGGGTGGACAGGGGCCAAGGGGCGAGACGTGGTGACGCCCCGACTGCAGCACTGACTGACCGAGACAGGCAGGTACAGGCAGCTAGCCGGACGCAAGCGGCGGCCTGCCCGATGCATCACCATGGCGCCCCGCTTCTCGCGCCCGTCACGCCTTGAACCATACCACCACCGCGCCGTCCCCTCTCCCCCACCTGACCTAGTTCGTTTCTCCCATGGTGCATCCCCCACCGCACCGCAGCAAGATCAAGTACATGCGCATCCATGAGGACGCGGCGCTCACCTTCGGGCTCTTCTGCTTCCCCGCGGGCGCCACCATCCCGCTGCACAACCACCCTGGCATGACGGTCTTCTCCAGGTGCGGTGCGCGGCCGGGGGCCGCACCCGCAGCAAGCTAGCCCACCCCACCCCACCCCACCCCACCCCACCCCACCACGGCGCAAGGCGCACCGCCGCAGCTCAGCCCGCGCCCGCGCCCTCGCCCTCGCCCTCGCCCTCGCCCTCGTCCCCATCTTTACCCCTTATTACCTCCCTCCCATGTCTGGCCTGCCTGGAGACCGTTCCACTGTCCGTGCCTCACCTCCCCCGCTATGTACCCCTGGCCCCCGTCCTCTGCCGCCCTCCACACACCCACCAGGCTGCTGTTCGGGCGGCTGCGGGTGTGCGCCTACGACTGGGTGCAGCAGCCGCCGGCGCCCATCACCGCCGGCTCTGCGACCGCCCGCCTGGTGTTCGACTCGGTGCTGGATGCGGCCGCCAGCAGCGAGCCGCTGGTGCTTTTCCCCGCCTCGGGTGAGGGGCGGTCGGGGCCGAACAAGGGGGCGCGTTTAGAGACTGAGCACGAACAATCATGCCCACCGGTGAGGGGTGGTTGGGGGGTCCGCCACGGGGGCGGCGGCACAAGGTGTGGGCAGGCGACAGGCCCTGCGGCTCCCAAGCGCGAGGGCGGGATGAGGGCCCAGCGCGGGCTGGCGTCGGGGGTCGCTGCTGGCGTGGGGCGGGCTAGTGCCCGCGGCCACACCCTGGCCGGGGGGCGAGGGAGTGCAGCCGTGCACCCGCTGCTGCCACTGCCCCAAACGCACCTCGCCGCCGTGCGTGCGCGCCTCTTCCCTCCGCAGCGCGCCCCACCCCTCCTCCCCTCCCGCCCCACCGCCCCACCCCCCAGGCGGCAACCTGCACGAGTTCACCGCCGAGACCCCCTGTGCGGTGCTGGACCTGCTCACGCCGCCCTACGAGCCGCCGCAGGTGGGGCGGGGTGGGGTGCGAGGCAGTGAGGGAGGTGGGGCGGGGTGGGGTGCGAGGCAGTGAGGG